>BDUI01010765.1:33494-47816 GCA_002335545.1 Apodemus speciosus
TAGCTATCTTAGTATCTATTAGCACCTAGTTTTGGCCTGTGAACAAGGTAATGAACAAAGGAAAATAATTAAAGAAAATTTGTAAACAGGATTCTCAGAAGACTGAATTTTACTTGTAACATTTATAGAATTTTTATAAAAATATTCTCAAGTAATTTGAGTACTCCACAATTAATTTAAGTTTTACTTGYTTGTCCATGCATGTGTGTTTGCGTGGGGGTCTGTGTGAGTATGTTCTTGAGTAGAAGAGAGGATCCAAAACATTAGTGGACATTCCTTTTCTTCTCTTTCTTTCTGTATATTAAAAACTCCTTAGAAAGTGGGTTAGCTAAGGTGGGCTCTGAACACAGAGTCATGCAGTGGTGAGTATTCAATGTAGGTCTCTAGTCCTTCTTTTGGATTTATCTTGTATATTTGACTAAATGATTGTTTTCCTGTTTAAAGAATCTATCATTCTGATGGATTTATTTCAATCCTGAAGTCTAACCTCATATTTGGGAACCCACAATGGGGATTGAGGGTCTTTACATATGGTTATTACCCAGCAGAAAAAAGCATATTGCATTAAGTGYAAAAGGCACCTGTGCATATAACAAGGCTATTGGAAATACTATTTAGTATTACTAAATACTAATACTTATACAAAGTACAAAAATTGTTCGCATGATCAGGTGACTTAAGGCATTTTACCAATCGGGAGGAAAACATTTTATTTTCTTGGTTTTATGGTTTTCTTCAACATATTTTTCAATTTTTTTCTTAATATCCATTCTACTACTTGAATGATAAAGCAAAAGTAGTATATGGTAGAGTTGCAGAATGAAGAGAGGAAGAAGAAATTATCTATCTATCTTTATATCTATCTATCTATCTGTCTGTCTATTATCTGTCTATCTATCTAATGTGTGTTTAGTAACCTCAAAAAGATAAAAAGATAATTTTAAAAGTATAGTTTTTTACGTTATATGAGATGAAATAGAACATAATTACTGTTCTTCCTGTTGTATATTGCGAGGTGGAGTATAGCAAAGGCATGATTTCTTTGCACYGTTTGCTCATTCACAAAATATTGCCWCATAGAATATTTTATGTGAGTGAGCTAGACATTTCACTTCTCTGTTATTTTATGTACTCCCTTTGATCATTTTCTTTCTCTTTTGGTTCCTTGAAGTATTCATGGAAGTTTGTGGTTACACCATATGCATGTACTAAAGGAAGAACACATCAAATCACAACAATGATTATAGGAAGAATAGGCTTTTCTTAACTAAGACAGGTTTTCCTTAAGTTTCTGTTTCTTTTTTTGATCTAATCCCAGCATATTCCTGGAGTATGTACATTACCCTCCAGGAATGTGAACATCATTTAATCTCCAGTGTAGATGATAGTTAGGTACTTGTTTCATTCTTATTCAGCAAATGAGCAATGCTAAAAAAAATGTGATGATGACCCTGACATGAAGAATCTAAGTCTTTCCTTAAGTCTTTCTGTTTTTTAAACATATTTTGCATACTGCATGTAGAATAGAAACATTTAATTTATGAACTTGTTGGCACTAACTATAATTCCTCTGCCTCCAAGATAGTAATTCATAGTTTCAAGTTTCAGCATAGTCCCTTGAGGATGTTTTCAGATGAAAGCCTGGCCTTAAGGAATAATAGCAACAGAAATGATTAATACAAACTGCTTTGGCATTAAGTGGTAACTGCATAAAATAAGATCAAATACTGTATTTTATATTTTTTAATTAATACAAGAATGCAATGTCACATCATTGAACAAATCTTCAATGRAGAGGTAGGAAGGATGGCTTTATGTGGCTGTATAAATACAACAGGGAGAAGAACTGTAGATGTGAAAGTGACTACAGGTACAAGGAGTATGGTTACAGTGAAAGGAGAGCATGTCATTGCAAAGTAGGGCCAGAAGTGTGGTGATCATCAGGTTGGAGATCACACAGGCTCTGCTCTGGAATGTGGTGCTCAGCTACAAGATCACACTGGCAGTGAGTAAAGGAAAGATGTCCAAGACAGATAATTGTTCACTTTATGAGTTAGGACTTCCTAAAATACCTCTATGATCTGTGCTGCCACCAGGAGCCATATTAATGTTCATAGTCTGTGTTTCTACTGGAAGTCRTRTTGTTTGTGTTTTCCTTTCTGCCACCAGGACTATGTAGCTGTCTATGATTCATGCTGTGGATGGGAGCTCTGTTGATATCATAGGTTCATTCAGCTGCTAGAGGACATGAATGAGTTCCATGTTGTATGCCTCCACAGAGGGCAATGATAGTGTCATTGGCCCTTGCTGCTGCCAGAATCCATGTCAATGATCATGTCTGTGCTGGAGACATGCTGGGAAGCAATGACATAGTCTGTAGTCTATGATGCCCTGAGACCATTTGAAAATTCATGATCTGTGCTGTGGTTGTCTGCTATGGCCTTGGAAGTATTTGTTCCACTRGTATTGATGACTTCAGACTCATAACTGAGAATAAAATACTTTGATGGTTCCTATAGCAACACAACCCCTCAAAATTAACAGTTTAGACAAGAATCCATTGATGAGAACCCTCAAAAAATAGTGAMAGGAWTGAGGAAGTATAGACATTCTTAGTGGATGGCTTCTGGTGGGGATTGGGGGAGTAGTTAAAGACAGTTATTCTAAAGGGGCTGACAACTAGGAGTCTGACTATGTTCCAATGAGTATAGGAGCAACACAAATTTTACATGATTTGTTTTTTTTAATTTTTGGTTGGGGTAGAGGACAAAAAGGTGAAAGGGTGAATCTTGGAATGGGAATGGAAAATATGATGGGAATACATTATATAAATTTCCCAAATAATCAATAAAAATTATGATAGTAAAATGATATTTTTGTATTAAAAAACAAAATATTCTGTGACCTGAAGTTACTTTTCCTCCATACTTTTGTTTTGAATTTAAAACACTGTATTTTTGAAGAATACCATCTCAAATCCTTCCTTATGAAATCCTAGTTTTGTTTTTACTTTGCTTGGATAAAAGAGTTGGCAAATAAATCCATTAAAAGTTAAATATATCTGTTCTTTTGTTCCTGRATACTGGTTAATCATAGATTGACCATAAATTATTTAACCTCAATCATGGCCCTTAGTAAAATTTATAAAGAGTTTTACCTATATTCTTGCATCTCAAATGCTATAGACGAGCCTCTCCAGGTTTATGTATGTGCATAACTTATTGTTAAAGTTTCATTATAAAGTAGTCCACTGTTTATAAAACACTATAATAAAGTATTTATTTTTCTACATGAATTTCTTAGGGACTGAGACACTATCACATCAGTCAGTTAGTAGTAAGTATCTCCCTTTCCATGCTCATGAGCTCCCATGTATCAGGTTTTCATTCATGTTCTCTGTGTTATGTATGGGTTCACTATTTGCAGATGATATTATTATATCTATAAGCAACCTTAAAAATTCTACTAGAGAACTTCTTCACCTGATAAACAACTTCAGCAAAGTGGTTGGATATAAAATTAACTCAAATCAATAGCCTTCCTTTATATAAATGATAAACGGGCTGAGAAAAAATTAGGGAAACAACACCCTTCAGAATAGTCACAAATAATATGAAATATCTTGAGGTAACTCTATATAATAATGTGAAAGATCTGTATGACAAGAACTTCATGTCTTTCAAGAATGAAATCAAAGACTTCAGAAAATGGACAGATCTCTCATGTGCATGGATGGGTAGACTTAACATAGTGTACATGGCCATCATACCAAAAGCAATCTACAGATTCAATGCAATTCCCAACAAATTCTTCACAGACATGGAAAGAGCATTTCTCAATTTAATATGGAAAAATTAAACCAAGAAGAGTAAAACAATTTTAACAATAAAAGTATTTCTGGGGGGAATCAACAGAAATGGCCCTAACATTAAGCTATACTATGGAGAAATAGTGATTAACATGGCATGGTAGTGATACAAAGACAGGTTGATCAATGGAATAGAACTGAAGACCCGGAATAAAACTACACACTTATGGAACCTGATCCTTGACAATGAATAAAAAATACCGAGAAAAAAGCATCTTCAGTAAATGGTGCTAGTCTAGCTGGTAGAAAAATGAAAATATATTTCCATATTTGTCACTTTGCACAAAGCTCAAATCTGCCAGGAGCCAAACTGACCTTACTTTATGTTTAGAGTTCATTTTAAAGATAGGCTTAGGTTTTGACTTCTCCTCAGCTACAGACCTTGGAGAGATCAGGTGGTCAATGGTCACTATGYACCCCCCAGAAGAAGAAAACATCTTACAGCTGCCAGAGATTCACCTTGGCAGAATGCCCCGGCTACGTGAAAAATCCCACTTGCCTTGCTTCTTCCCTTGCCTGTATACGTTCCCTGAGAAAATACAGTTTTGGGGGGCCTTGAACAAAGTTGGCCTTGGCCTCATTCTTCATGTCTCCTGTCTCTTTTTCTCTGCCCTTCTCTCCTAGGGTCCCCTGTCAAAACCCCTGCAGGCTGCGGCAAAATCCAAGTGGATCAACGACCTCCACATAAAACCAGATACACTGGATCTAATAGATAAGAAAGTGGGGAAAAGCTTCAAACTCATTGACATGGGGGAAATTTTTAAACAGAACTCTAAGATCAAAGRCTCTAAGATCACAAACCAATAATTGGGACCTCATGTGACAGAAAAGCTTCTGTAAGGCAAAGGACATAATCAATAGGACAAGTCAGCAACCTACAGACTGGAAAAAACTTCACTAACTTTACATTTGATAGATGGCTAATATCCAAAATAYGTAAAGAGCTCAAGAAGCTAACCATCAAAAAACCAAATAACCCAATAAAAAATGGGGTATAGAACTAAACAGAATTCACAACAGAGAAATCTTGAATGGCTGAAAAGCACTTAAAGAAATATTGAAAGTCCTTAGTCATCAGGGAAATGTGAATCAAAATGACCCTGAGATCCTCCCTTACACAAATCAGAATGGCTAATATCAAAAACTCACATGACTACTCATGTTGGCAAGAATATGGAGGAAGAGGAGCACTCCTCCATTGTGGGTAGGAAGGCAAACTTGTATAACCACTCTGTAAATAAATCTGGAGGTTTTTCAAAAAATTGGAAGTAGCTATACCATTTTTGGGCAAATACTTAAATGATCCTCACCCAAGCCATTGGGGCATGAGTTCCACTATGTTAATAGTGGCCTTATTTGTGATAGCCAGAAGCTGGAAACAACCCACATGTCTCCCAATGGAAGAATGGATATAGAAAATGTGGTTCTTTTACACAATGGAATACTACTCAGCTATTAAGAATTAGAACATCCTGCACTCTGCAGACAAATGGATGGAAGTAGAAAATATCACCCTGAGTGAGGTAACTCAGAGCCCAAATGACATGCGTGGTATGTGCTCACTAATAAGCAGACATTAGCAAAGAAGTACAAAATACCCAGGATACAACCCACAGAACTCAAGAAGGTAGCAAACTGAAAGGAGGGAAGTACCTGGGTGCGAGAGGGAATAGAGAGGGGAAAAAGGGGACCATGATCCTTTCGGGTTTGAGGAACAGGACTGAAGTCAGCCTGGGCCAGCAGAATGAATAGAAACAGGCAACCTAAGATGGTAAGAGGTAGGGGTAAGAGGTAGGGGTAGCATCTAGAATGAAACAGAGACCTGGGAGGTAAGAAATGCTCAGGATTCAAAGGGAGGGATCTTAGATGAAATGCTCAATAGTGAGGAGAGGGAACTTGTAGAGTTCATCTCCAGTAGAAAGAAAAGACATTAATTAGAAGAAATGGGTTGCCATCCTACAGTTAAAATATCTGTCCCAGAATTGTTCCTGTTTAAAAGAACTGCAAGTTCAAAAAATGGAGAAGAGATTGGGGGGAAGGAGTTTCAGGGCTAGGCCCAAATTCCAGTTCATCTCAAGGGAAGGCTCCACAGCCTGACACTATTACTGATGCTATTTTATGCTTACTGACAGGAGTTTAGCATGGTTAACCTCTGAGAGGCCCAACAAGTATCTGAAAGAGTCAGATACTTACACATAACCARTGGATAGAAACCAGGGATGCTTGTGGTTGAATTAGGAAAAAACTGGAAGAAGCTGAGGAAGAGGGCAACCCCATAGGAAGACCTGGAGTCTCAATTGACCTGAATTCCCAAGATCTCTCTATTCCTGAGCCACAAACCAGTCAGCATAAACTAGGTGATATGAGTATCCCAACACATATACAGCAGAAGACTGCCTGTTCTCACCTCAGTGAGAGAAGATGCACTTAGTCCCTCAAGAGACTTTAGGCCCCTGGGAGTGGGGAGCTCTGGTGGCTAGGGGCTGGGGCTGGGAGGTGGGGATATCTCTTGGAGACAGGGGAGGAGGAATGGTATGAGGAACAGTAGGAGGGTGGGCCAGGTAGGGACAACGACTAGACTGTAAATAAATATTATTAATAATAATAACAACAAAAAAGTTGTTATTTGGGAAATTACATAGGTGCATAGTATAAAATGGCAGGAGTACATTCAACTTCATTTTAGGAATTGTTACATATTCTGCCTTAATATGGCATTAAAACTTTTATTTATTTAATTTTTTCTTCCACCTGAGACGTTCATACATAAATCAATGAAATATAAATATATAAATACCTCATTTTCACTTTACCTCCAACAACTCTCTATATATCCTTCATCACATGGTCCCCACCCAATTTCCTGTCTTTATTCTATTAGCCTATTGAGTCTCATTAGTGTTGCCTATGTGTTCGAGTTTTGGACAAATACTAGAGAATAGAACGGNAATTAGGAAAAAACTGGAAGAAGCTGAGGAAGAGGGCAACCCCATAGGAAGACCTGGAGTCTCAATTGACCTGAATTCCCAAGATCTCTCTATTCCTGAGCCACAAACCAGTCAGCATAAACTAGGTGATATGAGTATCCCAACACATATACAGCAGAAGACTGCCTGTTCTCACCTCAGTGAGAGAAGATGCACTTAGTCCCTCAAGAGACTTTAGGCCCCTGGGAGTGGGGAGCTCTGGTGGCTAGGGGCTGGGGCTGGGAGGTGGGGATATCTCTTGGAGACAGGGGAGGAGGAATGGTATGAGGAACAGTAGGAGGGTGGGCCAGGTAGGGACAACGACTAGACTGTAAATAAATATTATTAATAATAATAACAACAAAAAAGTTGTTATTTGGGAAATTACATAGGTGCATAGTATAAAATGGCAGGAGTACATTCAACTTCATTTTAGGAATTGTTACATATTCTGCCTTAATATGGCATTAAAACTTTTATTTATTTAATTTTTTCTTCCACCTGAGACGTTCATACATAAATCAATGAAATATAAATATATAAATACCTCATTTTCACTTTACCTCCAACAACTCTCTATATATCCTTCATCACATGGTCCCCACCCAATTTCCTGTCTTTATTCTATTAGCCTATTGAGTCTCATTAGTGTTGCCTATGTGTTCGAGTTTTGGACAAATACTAGAGAATAGAACGGYCATCAGTGGCCACATAGTCAAAAATGGATGGATCTCCCTTCCCAAGAAACTATATCCTACAAATAGCTACTCTATAAAATTGATATCAAGAAAAAAATATAAATTTTTAAAATTAAGTATTCTTGGACAACAGTCAATAATTTCATATTCACATAAAGATGAATTATGTTAGGAAAATATTGAAAATATTACTATCTGTAGTTACTATCTGTAATTAAACCAATATGTTTCCTTCTGTACATATGGTAAAAGCATAACAATATAAAACAATCAAATCCAACTCATTCCAAAATATTTCTGGCTGGGTTTCTTTGTGTTTCATTGTATAAAAACATGTACAGTGCCAATTTTTAGTGCTATATATTCAGAAAGCAGTYCAAAATGAGGCTATAACAATATAATCTTTTCAGGCATAGCAAGATATACCTAGATTTACTCCATATATGCATTAATTTTTATCATTTTATATTCAGAAATTTGTAGAATCACTACTTGTTTCATAATTCAGTTATTTGACCCACAATTTAAGTAACTATATATTCTTTGATTACACAGGTGGTTAAGTTATGTTATTTGAGTAAAAATTTTCTGGAGGGCTTTCTTGATGTCCCTGTTCCTCAAGCTGTAGATGAAGGGRTTTACCATGGGAACCACCATGGTATACATTACTGAAGCTACCACACTTTCCTTGGAAGAACTAGAAATAGATGAACTAAGGTACACACCTATGCCTGTTCCATAAAATAAGCAAACAACTGCCAGGTGAGATCCACAGGTAGAGAAGGCTTTATACTTCCCTAATGATGATGGAACTCTAACAATGGAGGAAATAATTTTATAGTAGGAATAAAGGATTCCTGAGGCAGGGAGAAAACCAACAATGATGCTGGCAAGAAATATGACTATGTTGCTGATAGTAGTGTCAGTACATGCAAGTTTTAGAAGCTCTGTAACATCACAGAATAATTGAGGGATTTCTAAATTAGTGCAAAATTTTAGTTGTGACACCATGAAGAAATGTACCTGTGAATCYATAAGGCTAATGAAAAATGACACTATTACCAAACATCTACACAGGCGAGGGTTCAGAATGACTTGGTAGTATAGAGGGTGACAAATGGCTACCCATCGGTCATAGGCCATTACCGTCAGTAGTAGGCTGTCCATACAACCAAAAAGGAAGAAGAAAGACACCTGAGTTAGGCAGGCTGCATAAGTTATGGATTTGTTAGAGGTCTGCAAGTTTATAAGCATTTTGGGCATGGTGGTGCTGCTRAAGCCCATATCAGACAGTGACAGGTTGTAGAGGAAGAAGTACATAGGGCTGTGGAGGTGGGAATCAGAGCTGATGGCCAAGATGATGAGCACATTTCCAAACACAGTGAGCAAGTATATGAGCAGGAATGGTATAAATAACGTGGCTTGCAGTTCAGGGTCCTCTGGGAGTCCAAGGAGAAGGAATTTCAATGTACCTGTTAAATTATATAGTTCCATGGTACTGGGATTTTTTTTTTCTAAAGAAAAAAATAATACTGTTGTAGTTAATTAAGCATCATGAAGGCAACTGACTATGTGTCTATGTTTTTGTAACACAGCAATTTATAAGAAAGCATTCATATCTGAGAGCTGTTAATGTTTAGGTATGATTTATTTATTCCAAAAAATGTTCACAGGCTAGGAGTTTTTATATTTTTTGGTAGTTATTTCGATTATTTAAGAAGTAGAATCCATGATTTAAATGTAAAACTGTGTTTTGGACACTGTCCTGTAAATTTAAAAAACATAGTTCAATTCCAGCAGAAAGAAGTAGAAAATGGTGATGAAAGAGGAAAATATGAATGAAAGGAAAGTAGAATGGACAGAATGAAGGAAAGAAAAAGTAAGGAAGGAACAAAGGAAGAACGAAAAGAGAACAGAGGAGAAAAGAGAAGGGATAAGAAGCAGAAAAGAATAGTTCTGAACAGAAAAGACATAAAATAAATGAAAAGGAATCTCTGGAGAACTCCACAATTAAGGTAGTGCATTTTTAGAAATTAAGAGACTCCAGACCCTCTGGGTTTCTCTTATAGCATATTATGACTTCCTCTTCAATACATTTTCATTTCTGTCATTCACAGAGACCATCAAGGCCAGTGCTTCATGGTTTGAATTTATAGAATACAAAGCTGTGAGTTACATTAGCTACTTTTCTCAATAAGCTTACCTGTCTTGAACATTTTGATAATAATACAAAACAGACTAACTCATTAACAATGTCATTTTAGTATGAAGAATGTTTTATTTGAGGGTTTGAAAGRAAGAAAACAAAGCAAGAAATRTTCAAATTAAATTAAAATCTCAAATATTAAAATAAATTGTAAGAGTTACATAAAATATACTTCTCAWTTCAATTTAATATGATGATACTCTTTATATGTTTTATAGGGATATAATTGGATATATAAATATGCATGTTCAAAGAAAATACAAAATTTGATATTTCAAAATCCTGGGTAAAATTTTACTACTATACATTCAACTTTGTCTTCTGTTTTCCTATGATTTCTGGCTATGTAGTACAATTTCTGGCAGGCCTTCAAATTCCAGGATTCCAGATTGATCTGAAACTCAAACTCTTCCTATCTCAGCTTAGTAAATACTGTAATCAAATATGTGCCAAATGCCCTATTTACTGGTTCTTGATATTTATTTCCTATGATCATCTTCATCTTWATTTKTATCWCCAAGTCCTTGAAAGTTTTAATAGCAGAGAGATTAAAGAGGCATCAATTTGTTGTTACTGCTGTAAAGATTATTACAGAACTTAGAATCTGCAAGGGCAGAAAACTAACCTGTATGAAATTTCCCACATTAACTAATAAACTTAATAAGCTTAACTAATAACATAATCTTCATAACACTTTATGATAACATTTTGCATATTGATGAATTTTCWGCACTGATTACCCCATACCACATACCACATTTTTTGGTAACAAAAATGTAATAATCCCTGTTTCTCTTTTGTGTACTATAYAGATTAGTACTTACTAGGCTGTAMGTTATTTCCACCAGGAATGGCCATAGGTGAGCTATACACTCTTGCACTCTTGCAGRGTGTGTGATTTTGGTYCAGGTTCTATGTGCAGGTATTCTGAATCAGAATTTTTAAACCCTAAAGCTGGAACACAACAGGGTAATTTATGAGAYTTTCAGGCTCAATTSACAGAGCTAATAATTATGCTTCACACTATTCAAATCTCTAAGGATCTCTTAATAGTAATTTAGAAGACAAAAGACAAAAGTGAATATATTGGGAAAGGTGTAACCCTTCTTATCCCWGGAAGAAACTTAATTGTACTATTCTGACCTCCATGTTGTAGAGATATTACAAAACTAAAACAAATACTTCCAATTAAATAAAGCAGTATAAGGTTTGATACGTGTAATTTTATTGAATGATTAATGTAATTTGTAGACAATTAAGTTTTCCACATAAATTATGTAATAYCATTTCTATTTTTCAGTTGATAACTGTGAGAACAAATTTTGCCTTCTAACTTTCTTCGTTAATGAATGTCAAGAAAAATAACATTCTCTAGTCAGATTAAATGGTTGAGTGAGGTTCTCTATTCTAGTCAACCCTAATTCATCTATCTTCCAATAAATTTTCTCTCCTTTTTCCTCTTTGCCTCCCTGTCAATTTCTACTACCTTATTAGTATCTCATTATGTATAAGGGGCTGTTTTCAAACTTAAGATCTTTTTGCCTCAGCCTACTGGGTTTACAGATGTGAGAGGCTTTGGTAATCTCTATGTTTAACACCTCAGTCTTTGGTAAATGTCTTTAGAATGTACTGTGTAATGACTGGAATGTTAATGAAAATTATCTTCTACTGCATATTTYACTTATTTTGGGATGCCTTGAATTACAGTTCTATGTGTGAATAGCTGACAGGTTGCATTTTAGTTTACTGACATGAAGAAAAATAAGACACCAATTGATTTGGACTGAGGGGAAATATAATAATTATATTTGTGTATATAATTGTTCAGAGTAAATTTTATGGAGACAAAATGTCAGGTCTACATACATATATACACAATAATACATAAACATATACATGCACACACATGCACATATAACATATAAAAGTAAAGATAAGGATACACACACATATATGAAATTAAATGTTAAAATTGAGATATTTTTGAATGACTATGCAATTGGACCATGTGATACTTTGTGGGTTAAACATGTTGGGCCATGTCTGGCCAGAGCTCTGGCCACTGGGTAAGGTGGACATGGGAAGTTTGACTGTGCACACCCCATGCTGCTACCAAGTGAGCATCAGGCTGTGTGTAATTGCGGGACCCCTATCTGTGGGTGGGGAAGCACAGTCTGAGTTCCCTGGGGAACTGGCAGAAGCTGTCTTGTGGGTCGCTGGCTGCATGGAGACTACAGATGACAGGTTCTCAGTCTTGGGCACTGAAGATGCCACTGGATGCAGCAGAAGACCTGAGAATGGAATTGGGTCCCTTGGGCTGGATCTAGCCCAGGGCCAAAGGGAAAGTGTAGGGAGGAGAGCTCCCACTGTGTCCCAGAGGGACTAGAGTCNACTTATTTTGGGATGCCTTGAATTACAGTTCTATGTGTGAATAGCTGACAGGTTGCATTTTAGTTTACTGACATGAAGAAAAATAAGACACCAATTGATTTGGACTGAGGGGAAATATAATAATTATATTTGTGTATATAATTGTTCAGAGTAAATTTTATGGAGACAAAATGTCAGGTCTACATACATATATACACAATAATACATAAACATATACATGCACACACATGCACATATAACATATAAAAGTAAAGATAAGGATACACACACATATATGAAATTAAATGTTAAAATTGAGATATTTTTGAATGACTATGCAATTGGACCATGTGATACTTTGTGGGTTAAACATGTTGGGCCATGTCTGGCCAGAGCTCTGGCCACTGGGTAAGGTGGACATGGGAAGTTTGACTGTGCACACCCCATGCTGCTACCAAGTGAGCATCAGGCTGTGTGTAATTGCGGGACCCCTATCTGTGGGTGGGGAAGCACAGTCTGAGTTCCCTGGGGAACTGGCAGAAGCTGTCTTGTGGGTCGCTGGCTGCATGGAGACTACAGATGACAGGTTCTCAGTCTTGGGCACTGAAGATGCCACTGGATGCAGCAGAAGACCTGAGAATGGAATTGGGTCCCTTGGGCTGGATCTAGCCCAGGGCCAAAGGGAAAGTGTAGGGAGGAGAGCTCCCACTGTGTCCCAGAGGGACTAGAGTCCTTGGCTTGCTTGACAGCTTGTCTTGATGGAAGCCATGTCTGAAGAGAAGTTTCTTGCAGGAGGTAAGATGCAGCTCTTTAAGGAAGACCTATTGCATCAGCATAGCAGATCCAGAGGAGAAGAGGCAGTCCATGGTTTTAAAGCTTTTATTGCTGGTGAGTTGTGATGAGTGAAATCATACTCCCCTTTCTCTGGGTGGGCCTGAGCTTAAATACCTTTTGCAGGGAGGAGTGTCTGGGAATGAGAACACAATTGGTTTAGMCCTTAAGGCCTTTAGGCACCTCATCAAAATGGAGATGTTATCTGTGCTTAAGTCCTCTACCAGTGGAGGGACTTGGGGCATTGTTCTCTGTGACTGATAGTCACAGAATTATGGAGAGCTGAGATCTCAAATCAGGAGGCTAGTGTCTGGGAGCTTGGCACATGGCCTTCAGTCCCTTGCAGGACAACCTCCTGTGTCACCAGGGTTTAATCCTAGCTCAACCAGAATACAGGCTGCCTTTCATGGTCCCACTTATAAGTGTATATGGGTCTTTACCCTTGGCAACATTGGGAGTCTTGGAAAGAAGTGGGTTCACTTTTCAAGGATTTGTTGTCCATCCTATAGTACATGGGGATAGCAAGGAAGAAATTAAAATCATGGCATATGTTAGAAATTAGATGCAAATTGATGTGGGAATAGAATTGCTCAACTGCTCAACTGCTATTTTTTCCTTACATCAAGGCCAAGGCTACTCCAGTAGAAAGGGCAAGAGCTTTTGGGAGTATTGAAAAATGTGTGTTCTGTCAAATATTGGTTTATGATAAGAGACCCAAATTAATGGTATTGATGAATGATGTTGACATAGATGGTTTGATAGATAGAGGATCTGATGTAAGTATAATTTCCCCAAATTGTGAAATCCAGATATGCTGCTTCAAAAGTTTTACCCATAGATTATAGGAATTGGTATATTATCTGGAATAAGAAAAAGTGTCAGATGGAATAACTATCTGGAGCAGAAGTAAAAATAGGGAAGTTGAAATCTTATGTGTCTGACCAACCAATTGATTTGTGGGCAAGGGATCTTTTTTACAACAAAGAGGTAAGCAAATTACTATTCCTACAATATGAAAGACAGCAGATGAGGAAATTAAGTGTGCAAGGTAGGTAGTCCTAGGAAAGTTATTGATATAGGTGATTGAGAAAAATTACAARCTATGCCARTGGTTCAAAAACAAGACATCACAGGGATCAAAATTTCAAATTTATAAAAGAACCAACTAGTAACATACCACCAGCCTTGTCCCAAAAATTGTTATCAAACCAACCTGCATGGCAAGTGAAGTGTCCCATATCAAAAGAAAAATTCCACACACTTGAACAACTGATAAAGAAGCAGCTGGAGGCTCAACATTTAGAAAGTCTATCAGCCCATGGAATTCTGCTGTACTTGTCTTTTTTAAAGTCCTGAAAGTGGAGGATGATAATGGATTTAAGA
>BDUI01010768.1:42242-57493 GCA_002335545.1 Apodemus speciosus
TAAGAAAGCAGGCTATTCAAGCTGCAAGCCCCCTTCTTCGGCCTCTGCGTGCCTTGGCTTCTCTCAATGACGGACTCTAAACTGTAAGTCAAAGAAAGGCTAATTAAAGAAAACTCTAATTAAATATTAAGAGTAGTACAAGTATTTACAGGGAGAAAAGTTAGACTACACTCATTTATCCAGAAACTGTATTCTAATACATTTTTTTCTTTTAAGTGTTAAAGATGTTACTTAAAGATTTTACTTTAAGACGTTACTTAAAATGTTAACTTTAGGGTAACATCTTTTTCTACCATGGCTGTGTAAGAGGAACACAAGGACACCTTTTGCCATTGCGTTCTGGCTTGTTTGCTTCTTCAGCGTCGGTGATTGAATCCAGGCCTCCTTTGTGCTACCCAAGGGTTCTGCCACTCGGCTGTATGCCCAGCCACAGGTGTCTTTACCCTTCTCTCTCTTCTCCTCCGAAACCCTATGGAAATTAGAAAATCCCCAAACGTTTGCAACTTGTCAGCTCTATGTTTCCCCCTGGTGGTGTGTCACTGCCACAGCACGTGCCCAAATTAAAATCCTCAGGTTTCTTTAGGGTGTTGAAACCTATTAGCTTGCCGGTATTCACGCACATACACAAACAGGCACACGCAGGGAGGAGGGCCAGGGACACAGCGACTAGATGCCTTTCTGCTTTCTCTAATTTCGCCTGCTCTTCTTTTCATATATACTAAATCTTGAGATCCAGAGAAGGATTATCAAAATGGTCTAGAACAGAAATCTACCGTAGGCTCCTCCCTATTRTAATTCAGCTTTCTTGGTCTTTACAAATCAATGACACACACTTGTTTGAAGTCAGATTCTGGAGACTCTCAAACACATTGAAATCTTATTTCGGGAAGATTGACTTGGGCGTTTTGTTTTTAACTGCCTCAGGTGATCATCACTGATAGCGGAGGCCCGGGCACGGGTGTGGAGGCTGGGAACTACGAAAGGCAGGCACGGGTGTGCTGCTTCAGTGTGTGGCAGGTGAGGGTGAGGACCAGGGCCTTTGTGTGTCTGTGGAAAGGAGTTACAGAGCAACGAGAAAACATGCTAAAATGCAGGACGGAAGAGACTGCTTAAGATGTATGCGTTGTTTTCTTGACAGAAACACTTTCTAAGGTGGTATCAGTGGCATAGTATCCATACCCAGAGCCTTGGAGGTAAGCCGCAGCCTTTATTTTAAAAGACTGCACTCCCCCTTTTATTTTCTGAGTGGTGGTGCATGCCAGTACTCCTAGCATTGGAGAAACTGAGGCAGGAGGATCATGAGTTTAATATCAGCCTGGGCATGAGCTATATAATGAGGCCCTACTACAAAAATCCAAAATCAGAACGGGAAGGAAGGAAGGACGGACGGACAGACAGTGTTTTTCAAGAACATCAGAATCACACAAACAGAATTTTGTGAGCGTTCATGCCATGGCAGCAAGATTATGGGAGGGTAAATTGAAGATGTTGGTCCAGTGACTGTCTGAAAAACAAAATTGGTCTCAGGATTAAAAATTCTGTTTAAGTTACTAATTAGAAAAAAATATGCAAATCTGATGCCTCATAATTTGTGAAAATTGGGGTTCCACACCAAGTCCTTAAATTGTTGATGTTTATCCACATGTTCATAGTTTGTGGGTGCTTCTAAATGTCTTATAACTTAGCTTTGCTAATGTGAACTGGACAGAGAAGTACCACGCTGTGTCTGTGAGAGCCGGGAAGTAGACTCTGTGTTATGTTGGGTGATATTTATCCGAGGCTTAAGTAGTCACAGTAATGGCTAACAGCAGGCTTCTTTTTAAAATCCTACTGAGATAGCTTTAGTGAGTAAATATATTTGACATAATTAGCAACATTCATATGCAGATAGTTTATATTGGATGCAACAGAAAGTACGATAGATGTGTTCCTTCTGCCTCAATAAACAACCACAAAAGGTTTTCTTACTGAGTGTAGTGGTACTCATCTATAACTCCAGCTCTTCAGGAAGCTGAGACAGGAGGATGAAAAGTTTGAGGCCTACCTTAATTACATAGACAATTTGAGGCTGGCCTACACAGTTGCTAGATCTTTCTCAAAATAATATTAAAAGAAAAAGGTTCAGTCCCAAATAAAACACAGAGGGGAGGAGAAGGACRGAGAGGGTGGAGAGAGCTTCATCTGGAAGAAGGCCCTAAACTTAATCACCAGCACCCCTCCAAATGAACATATTTTAACCATTTATCTGCTTGCATACTTCCTACTGTACATCAGCATTAACGTAGAGAAMCCCCGTGCCGCAGCTGGTCTTTAGTTAAGCATGGCCTTAGCTGGTGGGCGGATTCCAAGTACCTTCATAAAAGTTCAAGGCAAGTCAAGAGTTGAACTTCATATCTTAACACTGTCCCTCCCTACATGTGAATGCCAGTGTCTTCCTCAACTTGCTGCCATAGAAATTGGGGAGATGAAGAAACAGGCCGCGAGGAGTCTGGCACTCCTTTCTATGAAGCCACAGGGAGTCTTTCATACGTGTAAGGTTTTATTGTTTTTTGTTTGAGACAGGGTTTCATTCCATGCATCCTAAACTCAGGGTAATCTTCCTGTGTCACTCTCATGAATGGTCCACCACACTCGGTTCAGTATGTGGCGTTTAAGAGCAGAACAAAAAAGGAACACTTTAAATTGTATTTTTGGTTGGCCATTGCCTATTTTTAGTTTGTGTGTGTAATTGTGATTTGAATAATTGAATTCAGATAAGCTTCACTCTGAATTTTATTAATCATTATTATTTGCTTCAGAGCTAAAGACTGTATCTGGAAAATAGAAGATAGCATGAAGCTTAGTACTGTGGCAGACCAATATGCAGGCATCTCWTTCTTCCTAAAACATTTATAGATTGCATTACATTTTTGTTACTATAAAATGTATTTTATTTTATATTGGCTTATATGTAGAGTTGAATAAGGGAGTTTCCACTATCCTTATTTCCTGGCTACTAACATTTCATTTCGTGATCATTACTGAAAATACTTTTGTATATGGTAGAGAGGTATCTATAGAAAATCCTTCTGAATATCAGAAACTCTTGAGTATCTGGTCCCAGAGGATCACCAAATGAGTAATATTTCGTTTTCAAGTGAGCTTTCCTGGGTGTTTCTGTTTGGAAGTTTGCATGTGCTTCATGGGCCAACTATTTCATTGGCTACATAGCTCATATGTCAAGGTGGAATATCGGCAGATATATACTCAAAAACACAAAATATCCAGTGCTCAATTCTAGTACATTGTAATTAGGTTCCTTGTTTTTATTGATAGACTTCTGTGATTGCTAGTCTTATGTCAATTTGACCCAAGGAAGAATTACCTGAAAAGAGGAGCCTCAATTGAGAGAATGCCTCTATAAGATCTGATTGTAAAGCATTTTCTTAGTGATTGATTGTGGGGGGGCACCCCTGGGCTGATGGTTTTGGGTTTTATAAGAAAGCAAGCTGGGCAAGCCATGAGGARCAAGCCAGAAGGCAGCACCCCTCTGTGGCCTCTGTGTCAGCTCCTGCCTCCAGGTTCCCGCCCTGCTTGAGTTCCTGCCCTGACTTCCCTCAGTGATGGTTTGTCACCTGAAAGTGTAAGCTAAAGTAAGCCTTTTCCTCCCCAAGTCGCTTTGGTTATGGTGTTCRTCACAGCAACACTAACCCTAACTGGGACAAGTTCTAATACTTGTTGGTGTTTATTAACTGCTTACAGTAGCCCAGACTGATGCTTATACAAGCTGTTCTCATCTTTCATGGACTAACTCTTTTGGCAATGTGTAGTTACTGTTAATATTTAAAAAGAAGACAGAAGTAGCTAACTTGCTCATAATCACACAGTCTGTCTGGAGCCTGGACTGAGACGTAGGCAGTCTGATTCGGGGACCTGAAGTCCAGCCCTCTTGCCTTGCTGCTTTGAGTGTACACAGAGCTGTAAAAATCGGAGCAGTATGCTGTAGCTGGAAAAGCATTCTGGATTCTGGGGTTCCATCTCTTGAGCCATTCTGCCATCTTCAATCACCACAGAAACGGGGATTGATTTAGAGAGGACRTAACCTACTCCAGGCGTTCTCTAACCCTTCCTAGCTCTAGGATTTTATTATCATTATTTTGTCTACAGAAGAGAAAAATGATTTAACTTATCCGACTTAAGAAGAGAACTGGAAAAATAAAGTACTAACATGGTCAAACTTGAAAGTAGATAAATTTTGGATAAACATTACTGTTATTAAATCCATTGTGTTATTTGTATAAGTATGAAAAGGTCCTAAACTGTTATATATTCCAACATTTGCATATGACACATATATAATTAGAGTGTTCTGAGCCACTGTCTTGATCTCCTGTTTCAGTATATATAGAATAAATGCTTTGGGGRAAAATGAACTTTGCAGCTAGAGAGTAGATCATATTATATACCATGTCCCCTCCTTTCTGATAAACACTGCCACCCTATTGAAATGACAATCCATATTAAGTGTCTATAATAATTTTGACTTTTTTCATATAGGAGACAATACGAAGAATAATTTCATAATTTAAAAAAATGAACCTTTTTGGACTATAGAGGTGGCTTAGTTGGAAAAAAAAAGTCTGTTCTAGCACAGGGGCTTGAATGTGGGTCACCAGAATCCACATAAAAGCTGTCAGTGGCAGCATGGTACTGTAGCCCCAGGGTTTGCTGGGGTACGCAGAGAAAACAGACATCGGCAGCCAGCTAGCCTAGACCAACTGAGCTTTGATTCAGTGAGAGGCCCTGCCTCAAAGTAAAGGTAGATGGTGTGAGAAGACAGCTGACATTGACCTCTGATATACATATGCATACATGCACACATACATATCAGACTCAACACAACTAGATATATACTAATTCCTAGCTCTTTCCCCCAAAGTTCCTGCCTGTATGTTTCAAAAGGGTTCCTCCTAGTTAGTAATTTTTAAATAAAATTTGAGTTTTCTATTACTCTAACTTCTAACTTTGTGTTTAGAAATAACAAATAGTTCTCTGGGGACTTTATCTTTTTATTTTGTAATTTTTAGATTTGCTGTATGTTTCAATGTTTGGCTTAAATGTATGTATGTGTGTCTTATGTGTGCCTGGTGCCCATGGGGGTGAGGAGGCATTGAATTATCCAGAACTGGAGTTGTAGATGGTTGTGAACCACTGGACGGGTGCTGATGGGAACTGAACCCAGGTCCTCTGCAAGTGGAGCAATGTTCTGAACGCTGAGCCACCTCAGCCCTTCCTGGAACTTAAAAATTGTAGATCAGACATAAGGGTTAACGAAGGAGAAGTTAACTGTATCAACAGAGGGAAGCTTCTTTCCTAACCGTCGGGTTCTGTGAGATCACTGAAAATTATGCTGAAGTTTGTAAATATTATACATTACTTTTTTTGTTGTTAAACTAATCTTTTGTTTTTATCTGTCTTTTATGGTAGCCTTGRTTCCTGCCTGAGCCKAAACGGTGGCTATGTGAGCCACGGCCTGCAGGCACATCTGCCTCCTTCYGCTACGCAGCCTAGAAGAAGGAGGAGRCGAGCAGGGCTCTAAGGGTGTAGCAGGTAAGTGACTTCATCTCATGTGGTTTGAGGAGGAATGTGTGTGCTAGACAGCTCATTAGCCATAATTTTAGGTCATGGCTTGATTTATTGGACTATAAGGAATATTCTCTGTAACATGTAAAATCATGTAATTTTTCAAGTTGTCAAGTTTTTTTTTAATTCTAATACTTGAGAAGCCTGTGTTCCATTCAATGTTAACTAGAAAAAAATAGCATATCAGAAACATCAAAGTACTGTGCATACTGATCATTGTATTGTAAAAGTAATATGAATAGAATTACAGTATTTGGAATAGAAGAGTCTGGAGAAAGTCTACATTGTCATGATTAGAAAATGGAGGGATTGTGGTGAGGTGGTGGGTGGGGCGCCCTTCGCATAGGTGAGATTAGATCTGAGCAGAGGGCTACCTGTCTCTAAGACCTATAGGGGAAAATTGTGGGCAAACGTAGGTTAGAAAAATTCAAAGATTGTGGTTAAGAAGCCTTTAAGATCAGAATTATTTACTTGGGAAGTTGTGGAGTTCTCTCTAGGACTTGTGATTGCCTGTCAGCAACACCCTATCCACCCTTGTACATACCTGCCACAAAGCTTCCCGACTCCGGCGCTGCTAGCGCTGGCTTGACAAGCAGAYGGTGGGTGGTCTAYGTCTGGAGCAATAGCTGACATGTTTACAAAAACAGAGCACACCGTTCGTTGTTTCGTTGTATGGCACCTGACCTTTGGATCGTTGGCAACTGTACAGTTGTAAGCACAGGAAGTCCTGTATTTTAGTTTATTCCATTGGTCATGTGACCRTCACTAATCTGTTTAATTTTTATGGTTCATGTGATGTTCTCCCAGGACCTRCATGTTAACGTTGACATTGAATTGTGGATTCTTAATAAATCGTCTCTACCAAGAGTAGAGAGAAGGATGAGAGGCAGAATTTAAAAATAGCATATTCACAGAGGATTATCGAGACGGGTCCTCGGGAACGCGAGATGAGATGTGCGAGGTGAGCCAGAGTGGTTAATGGAAAGGCAGCATCAGGACGCACGGGGAAGACTGCTTTCCACCTCCTTTAATTGAGTCAGAGAAAGGATGAAGAATGGGGACRATGGGAAAAGCACTTTGTGGACTGAAGGCATTGTTCTGATTTTTTTCTTTTTCTTTTTGAGACAAGGTCTTATTCTGCAGCCCAGGCTGGACTGAAATTCACAGTATCACCCAAACTGGCCTTGAACTGAAGCAGCCCTCTGCCTCAGCCTCCAGAGAGGGCTGTGGCTACAGGCAGGAGCCACTTCACCTGGCCCAGAAATCTGTTAGAGTGAAGCGTGAGGGGCAAAGATAACGTGCTGGGCCGCATCTTTAATCCCAGGATGGAAAGGCTGAGGCAGAATGATTATGAATTTATTACCAGCCTGGGCTGTTGTCTTAGTTAGGGTTTCATTGCTGTGAGGAGCCTCCATGACCATGACAGCTCTTATAAAAGAAACATTTAATTGAAGCTGGACTTACAAATACAGAGTTGGATGCTCACAGCCAACCATTGGACTGATTGCGGTCCCCAATGGAGGAGTTAGAGAAAGGACTGAAGGAGCTGAAGGGGTTTGCAACCCCATAGGAAGAACAACAATAGCAACCAACCAGACCCCCGCCCCAGAGCTCCCAGGGACTAAGTCATCAACAGAGGAGTACACATGGCTCTGGCTGCATATGTAGCAGAGGATGGCCTTGTCAGGCATCAATGGGAGGAGAGGCCCTTAGTCCTATGATAGAGGCCCAGAGTAGGGGCATCGAGGACAGGGAGGTGGGAGTGGGGTGGGTGGAGGAACACCCTCATAGAAGTAGGGGGAGGGAGGATGGGATAGGGGCTATCCGGGAGGGTGGGGGAAAACTGGGAAAGGGGATAACATTTGAAATGTAAATAAAGAATATATCAAATAAAAAATTAATTGGGGCTGGCTTGCAGTTTCAGAGGCTTAGTCCATTATCGCATGCAGGGAGCACGGCAGCATGCAGGCTGAGGCGGTGCTGGAGACAGAGGCAGCCGAGTGCCACATCTTGATCCTCAGGCAGCGRGGAGAGACTGGGAGCCACACTGAGTGTAGCTTAGGCATTTATAACCTCCACAATGACACACTTCCTCCAGCAAGGCCACACCGCCTCTATGGGGGTCGTTCCTACTCAAACCACCACAGCTATAATAGCCAGTCTCTGTTTCCAAAATCAAGAAAAACAAGCAAGTGAACAACCACAAAAAAGTGAAGATATTTGTGTAAGACCAAAAATTTGTCTTCCACAGAATGGAYTTTCTAGTAGATATGGGTGAGGGGTCAAACAAGTCAGTAAGATGGAGAATTGTTGCGTTAGTTATGTTAGTTAGTTACATGGTCGTGTTAGTTACTTTCTGTTGTTATGATAACACACCATGAGCAAAATAACCTGTGTTGTTGAGGTGTGGGGTTCCAGCAGGTCAGAGTTCATGATGCTGGAGCAAGGAAAGATGGCTAGAGAAGCAAGCCCAGCGCTCACATCCTGAGCAGCAAGCAGGAAACAGAGAGGGCGAACCTGGAATGGCTTGAGTCTTTAAACTTTAAAGCCTGCCCCCAGTAACAAACTTCCTACAGCAACTTTCTCAACCTCTAAACATTGCCATCAACTGGGGACCAAGTGTCAAATGCCAGAGATGGCAGGGGACATCTCATTCACTTGAAAGTGAGAATCAAAACTCCAAAGAGGCCATGCTTCAGCGGTGAGAAAATACAATGGAAGCGTRATAGCATCTGCACAGGAGAGAGACTTCAGAGAATGATAAAGAGGTCCATTAAAATARTAGACATGAGCAAAACAAAACCAAAAACAAAGAACCATCAGTTCTGTATACCAAGAATACTGGTAACTATTGAGGCCTGAGAAAGGCATACACACATGAAGTCATGACACTGYTCCTGTCAGTACATTCAGGGATGGCAGAGGCTCGCTGCATGGAGCCCCTGTTCAGAAGACCATGTGGAGTGGTCAACCTTGTACATCACCAAACCTGCCCTCTGTCTGACATTGTTAGAAACCTGTCACAGAGAGCATTCATTTAATTCCACACGCCCTTATATCGAGGATAATGTTAAGAGACACATCCTATGTGGGTGTTGGTTCTAAACTAAGTTTCTAGACTTCAGAGACATAGGCCTCTAGAAAGACCAGGGTGAGGGGCAACCCTGAGGGTGTCATGGGCTTCAGGAGAGCTGCGATTCTTCTGTCCTTAACACACAGAGCAGGACATTTTGTAGGAAGCCAAATAACTCAAGACTTAGTCCTGGCAGTGAAGAGTGGAGAGTTTGCTATTGCCATGAGGTAATAGTTTAAGAGTATATAAATTATATAGAAGCCAGCTTCGACACTGATTCTTGATGGGTTATTAATTGGGGAAATGCGTTACATGATTTTAGAATAAAGTTAATCATTATAACGTCATTTTTATGATGCTTAAAATGCAGTTATTCACAATTTAGTTTCGTCTGGGTTGTGGCCTTACTCTCCAGGCACTTTACATGTATAAATTCACTTCGTGTTTCTGTGTTCCTTTGAAGTAGATAAGGTTATATATTTTTTTATCTGGAATGCTTAGGGCCAGAAGTGTTTCAGATTTTGAAGTTTTTCAAACTTTAGAAKATTTGCATAAAATTTACTGGTGAAATATCTCTAACCTAAAAGTTTGAAATGTTCTAAGATCTAATACCCAACATGTAAGTGCTGACGTGGTACCCCCAAACCTGTAGCTTTTGCAGCATTTTGGAGTTCAGATCAAGGATTCTCAGCCTAAATTAATATCCTGTCCCCTCTTCTCTGTCTCTGTCTCTGTATAATGAGGAAAGGCTCACAGTGCTTTTTCGCCCAGTGTTATATACCCATTACAGGGTGGAGTAGCTTCGAGAGCTAGGGCTTTTCCTCTAACCTTCTTGTTCCAGAACACATGCACTAAGGGTCATGTTCCTATGCTACATGCCTTTTTATATGTCTAAAGTATGAGTCGAAGTTTGCTTAGGAACTGTCACACTTTGAATGACTGGCTTTAATATATTTTAGATGGCACAATCTACATGAAAGAAAGTAGCTTTTGCAAGTTGCTAAACGGAATAAAAATTGTTTTATTTATTTCATGAGCATTTTAAAAATAGAGTCTATGCAGTACATTCTGGGATGGGAAGGGCTTGTTGYATGGGGTGAGCCAACCCTTTCTATTCAGAAGACCATGTAGAGTGGCAAACCTTGTACACTACAAAGCCTGCCCTTTGCCTAATGGGGCAAGAAACCTGTCACAGAGAGGATTCATTGAGTTCCATGGCTCAGTGCACCTAATCTGTAAATCCTAGGAATCAAGATTATCGATTCCAGAGTGATAAAGCCATTACAAAGGCTTACGTGTTGCTGGTAGTCAGTAGACCAAGAGGGGAGACAAAATTAGAATCCAGATGTGGTTTTGATAAACAATAGGCACATTGAATATATTTTGTCTTGTTACCATATTATTTATCTGAGAGTTCCCAGAAGGATTTAATCATTAATAGCTGCTATTGGCGTGTGGTATCATCCTTTGGCTTATAAATAGCTCCCACCCCTGGGCACTAAAAGCAGGACTCTGCTGCCATAGAAACAGTTGTTAATAAACTCGARCACTTWAGAGAATGTATGGGTTCAGATCCGAAGGAGGGGAGGGGGAAGCCTGGAGAGCAGGAATCCCAGGGATAGTCCTCGTGAATGCGCATCTCTATCCAAAGTTTTTTTCTGGAACACTGCCCCAGGTTTTCTCCCCTACTTCAGTAAATGTCTGAATTTTTTGACAAATAAAGATTGGTTTCTTAAAAACTATTTTCCTATGTATGTGGTAAGTATCTTAGTGACTTCCCATGTTTACTGACAAACCAAAACGGACAAATCACCAAACCTAAAAAAAACCCCTGGGAGCCAGGGCTTGGTAAAGCCAGTTGGATTTGTTTYGTTTGGGCTAGACCGTAGAGAAGACAAGACCAGGTCTCTGTGCCTTGCCAGTGGCAGTGGACAGTGGCCCGAAAAGGGGGCATAAAAGCCTGAATATATACAGCCGCATTCCCTCTTGTTTCTGTTGCTATATTCTGGGTCCCTTTGGGGGTTCTTAGTCTCATTAGTGAAGCGRTTTAAGAATAAACACAAGGATAATTTTCTCAGCATTTAAAGGGGAAGCTGTAGGGCAGGTGAACAGGATAGCAGCTGCTGGGGGAAAGAGGGAAGAACCTAGTCACCACGCCAGCATGGAGGTCAGACACATAGCTGGCAAGCTGCCGCAAGGCGGGGAGGGAGGCGGCAGAGAAAGGGAAAGGACATCCAAAGTATTGGGCAGAGAGGCCCGAAACGTTAAGGAAAACGTGCTCAGAAAAGGGAAGACAAGGTAAAATAGGACTGGAAGACTTAGAGTCCTATATTGGCCCTTAAGCCCCTGCACTGAGGGCAGAGAATTCTGGGAAGGAAAATACAGTATCGCACTAAGGGAGTGGTCATTCCGCCTACCTCTTTAACACGGCCTGAGCTGAGCCTGCCTTCCCTAGGGTCGGTCCCTTAGCCAAAGCGATTGAGCTGCCCAGCCCAGCTGYAGTGTCAGGTCCCCCTCCACCTCCAGGCTAGAGATCACATGTTCTTGGCCTTTAGGTACGCACTAGAGGACTCCAGTCCCTTTTGCACATGTATAGTTTCATAGGAGAATTTTAAAACTCAAGAGGATCAGCGGAGGAAGATGGGTCAGCAGGTCGAAGCATTTATCTCCAAGCTGGACATCCACAAGGTTAAAGAAGTCCTCCAGCCAGTGGTCCTCTGACCCCCACATGCATGTGTGTACACGTGTACACATGTGTGTGCTCTCTCACACACTGAATTAAAATATACAAAAGAGAAAACTCAGAAGTAACTTCAGGACAGTGTTCGTCGGCGTTTGAGGAATAAACAGGGCAGGCAAGCTGGAGGCCATGGCTGTGCATGCTGAGGGTGGGGCATGAGAGAGGAGCTGGTGGGTTGTAAGAAAGCAGTCATGCACAGCAAGGATGTCTGTGAGCTTTGAGGGCACAGGAGTGTCTTCAGAGAAGAGAGAACAGTGAACCCGCTGAGGACGTACACTGCGGGACAGGAGAATGCAGAGCGGGTGGGGAATCAAAAGGGCTCTTCTGAGTACACAGTATTGGGGTTCACATAGATGKCTTCTTTCAAGTACTACTAATCACCGCTCCCTGTTCTCTCCCTACAGACAACCTCTCTCCCACTGGTCTCTCTCTTTATGCATTTCTCCGTTTTCATGATGTATGAATAGAATGAATGAATGAATGAATGAATGAATGAATGAATTCTAGGACACAAATGAGAAAGCATACAATATTTATCTTTGTACGTCTGGTTTGTCTTGTGAAATATGATCATCTCCAGTTCAATCCATTCTCTAACAAATGATAGGATTTCTTCGTTTTTTGTTTTTGAGACAGTTTCTCTGTGTAACATTCCTGGCTGTCCTGGAACTCCCCATGCAGACCAGGCTGGCCTCGAACTCATAATCACCTGCCTCTGCCTCCTGAGTGCTGCAACTAAAGATGTGTGCCACCGTTGTCTGGCCAAAATCTCATTCTGTAAGTGGCTGAATAGAACTCGGTTGCACATATATGTCACCTTTCTTCGTCCACTGCTCTCCACAGATGGTCTGAGAACTCTGTGATTGTGAACAGTGCTGTAATAAATACAGACATTTGGGCATCTTCAAAGTATGTTAATTTAGACCAAAGTGCTATGTCTGGGTCATACGGTAGTCCCAATTTTAGTTTTGTTGAAAGATTTCCATACTGATTTCACAGAGGGCCGAMCAGTTTCCATCCCATCAGCAGTATATAAGGGTTGTCACCATTAATCTAAGCTATGAGAAGGCGAAGCAAAGTAGAAATGCCCAGTCACTGAAGCCAGATAGGAACTGAGGATACTAAACACAGCATCTTTAAGGTCTGAYACTGTGAACCAGGAGGGTGTGGTGGGAACCTGCCCTGAGAAGGTGTAAGGATTGGGAACTGTGAGTKAGATCAGGAGGACTAAAGCCTCTTTTGTGGTCCCCAGTCATAGATAGGGACATAGATAGGTCCCTGTAGGGTCTATCTGACTTCTTTATTGCCAAGGTAAGAGTGTTGCATGAAGAGTTACATGAGCACAGATCACAGGTAGCCAGGCATTTATCAATGGGAAGCTGCCAGGCATTTATCAATGGGAAGCTGTGAGCTTTTTATGCCTTCGCCTTCGGTAACCCGGGGCCTGAGGGGAGGCTGTTAGGCCCATCAATGATAGTTGAGAAGGGAGTGGCTRTTAGTGTTCAGGGATGGAAGCAGCTCAGACGGCAGGGGAGTGCTTTGGATAATGCGCTAGTAGGGTCTAGGGAGGGATCTTTGGCCCCAGACAGCTCCAGATATCTCAGGATGGGGGAGGGGCCTCCAACAATCCTGTGTAGGTCTGAAGTTGAGACATTGTATCTCTACTCCAGAAGKAAACAGGGCAGTGTGGTAGGACTAGRCGAGAATGAATAGATGTTTGCCTATTGTACAGGTCAAGATGAGTAGAAAGGGGATGGATGGAGCGTCTGGTGAAAAGAATTGGGCACTGGAATATCTAACCATAGAAGGTGCTGGGGTGAAAAAAAGTTACTCTCTTATCAATAAGTGATGTAGGGCTGGAGAGATGGCTCAGCGGTTAGGAGCACTGACTGCTCTTCCAGAGGTCCCGAGTTCAATTCCCAGCAACTACATGGTGGCTCGCAACCATCTGTAATGGGATCCAGTGCCCTCTTCTGGTGTGGCTGAAGACAGCTACAGTGTACTCATAAAAATAAATAAATCTTTAAAAAAAAAAAGTCCTTCATAAAAAAATAATAATGCAATCTTGGCCCTTGGCAGTATAGGGCCACCTAAAGATCATCTCAATGGAGACAGAAAATACAGAAACCTTATAGYCTCAGGCCCCCATCAGTCTTCTTCATTATGATCTTTGTAGTTTGGGAATAAAAAGTCATGGACATTTGGCATTTYTCAGGTTTAACCTAATCATAGTGGCCTTGGTTGGAGRTGGGACTTGACTCATGTGGAGAAGAGRGACATTTGCTTTCGATGGGCCCCCACTTTGCAGATTGGACATAGACTTAGAGGAGGCTTCTACTCTGGAAGTTCTGGGCACTTCTGGCTGAAATGCGCTGCTGACCAGAGGCTGGTTTAGGTCCTTCGACTGAACTGTTTAGCCACTAGGTGGCGCGCTAGGATTTCCTGAACTAGACAAGGAGTCAGCAGCCCAGTATTAAGATAACTTGTCATGTTTAACCTTGCCTTCTCTARTTTGGCTTTTCTAGTTCTTGAGGTCTTCTCTAGGCTGTGTTGAGTAAAGTGGAGGAYGRAGTCTGGGTCYCTGGTGGAGYACTGAAGCTGTCGTCTGYTCTCTGGAGAAGTTTGGCTTATAAAATATGCAGTCAGGATGGCTTAGTCTTCCCTTCTACTGGGATCCACATTGGTGCGCTTGCCCAAGTTGAAAGGGACCAGGATTCTTGGCAGCTTCCTGTGTTGTGTTCTACAAGTGGTTGTAGTTAATGGGTTYGATACTGGCATTTTAATTCCCTTTAATACATAACTAATCATATTATCTCAGTGAGCCCATCCTTGTCATTCCCTGCGGCAGCGCTGMTGYGGCCATTGGGAGCTCATAACCGCGATCGCTATGGAAGCCGGCCCGGCTGTCACTGAGTGACGAGCACACACCTCATCAGGCACATACTGAGTACCAGATGCCGCTTCTCCCCSTGTGCAGCAGGCGGTTAGAGTGATGGAGACGCACCGTTAGCCTAGCTCCAAGGCTTGGCGAGCCTTTGAMTCCTATGAAGCTGTGGGCATCATCACTAAAAGATCCTGATTTGGTTTACATCTGGGACAGATTGGGGGAAAAGGAATATGTAACTGAATGGTACCAAGGAGAAAAATTTTTCTACAGGAGAAGCAGTAATTTTWAATTATTCATGGGTAAATCAGATAATTAGAATAACGTAGATGTGTTGCTATGTTGGATCAAAAGCCACAGTGAATGCTCTGAGTTCCCTAGTGCAGCTGAAGGGGTCCTGGCTGAGGGATTATATTTGGGACAGACTGGGCATGGGGAAAGGGATGTGTAGCTGCTGGCGCTGCAGTCCTTATTAGCTAGTTTGCAAAGAGGAAAGCTGTTCTCCAAAGAGCAGGATGACTTTCTCTCTTCCCTGAGTTCCTGAGCAAGTGTGTGATGGAGAGAATGTGTCTGGATAAAGAGGGGTGTGGTTGGAAAGAGATCTTTGGAGGAAAAGGAAGAGGAAGAGAAAGAGAAGCTGAAGAGGATGGTGTGGGGGAGGGGGAGGGAGGGGCAGTGGAGAAGCTGCACATTAAGCATGTGTGTGTGTGCGATGGAGAGGCCGCGAAGGGTGTCAGAGTTTAAGGAAAATCCAAAGTTCAGGAGAATTTAGTAAAATACATAGCACATCCGTTTGCATCTTGTGATCTTGTGACAGTCTTGAATGCTTGGTTATAAGAAATCTCAGAGTCCTTTCCTAAATTACAAACAAAGAAATCTAATTGCAGGATGAAGTAATAGCTCAGTGTGCCCCGAGGCAGCCAGCATTATTG
>BDUI01010773.1:41891-53297 GCA_002335545.1 Apodemus speciosus
AAATAAAATATGAAGGTTAAAAAAAGCAAGCTAAGTGTATACCTACACAAGGTACGAGCACTTTGGTTAATTGAAATGCAAGGAGAATTTAGATCRCACAGGTCGCCACTCAAGAAGTGATAGAGACACTGGAGAAAAGGCCAGAGCAGCCAGAAACCTTAGCAGTGTAAACAGGAACTGCATGCAGCGTCTCAAGAGCTTTGTAGCGAACTTTACTAAGGTACAGCAGGGCTCCCTTTGCCCTTTTTCACAGATATGTTTGAAAAATATGGTCATGAGAAACAAGCCTGCTTGTTCTCTGTCCTTAAAATAACCTCTTTGCAAGTATAACCATACCTATTTATTACAAAAGAAAAAAAAGCAGAAAATACAGTATGCACACAGGAAAAATCCCTGAAACAGCAGGTTGCCAGACGATCTCTCTCGGTGCATACTGGGGTTCCTCAGGCTCCCTTTTATTTTTGTAAGATTTATTTATTTTATGACTATGAATATTCTATCTGCACGTACACCTGCTTGCCAGAAGAGGGCATCAGATTCCACTACAGATGGTTTGTGAGCCACCATGTGGTTGCGGGGAATGGATCTCAAGACCCTTGAAAGGGCAGCCAAACTGCTGAGCCATCTCTCCAGCCCTYTGGCTCCCTATTAAGGGCTGTTTGAGCATTTTCCTTTAAAATAATTYCCCGTCCTTTTCCATCACCGGATTTATTCTCCCTGTGCAGCAACTSTGACTGTCTTTTTTGGGGACGATTCAACTGTGATGATATAATCACTCATGCCTGCCCCCACCTCCACCCTCATGGTGTCTCTGGAAGTCGGAAGCCTTTCTCTCTCTTCACCTCTCCTTCCTTTCTCTCTTCTCTTCTCTTTTTGCTTTCTGAGGTAGTCTGAGGATGTGGCCCTGGCTGGCCCGGAAATGGCTGCACAGTACACAGGTGTTAGATTTGGAGAGCTCCATCTACCCGAGCCTCTGAGTACTTGATTTCAGGCTGTACTACTAAATATGTCAGACTCTCTTTTTCAAAACTGGACCAGTTGTTACCAAAAGGAAAAAAAATGTCTTTCATAATTGACCTTTTCTTTTTTAATGATTGAACATGAGTTTTATAATTTTGAGGGAAAGTATTTGTACAGGAATCATTTTTTTTTTTTATAAATTTACAAGGACAATTTGATAGACTCGTTCAGATGCAGGATGACACTTTTTAAGTATAAGCCAGGTGTATAAACACAAATGAGTTTGTTCCCGTCTGCCCCCTTCAGTTCTGTTTTGTGGTTCTGTTATCTTCTTTCATACTGTCGCCTTAGTCAGACGCTGGGGGTGGGGGGTGGGGGTGGGGGTGGGGTTGCGTGCACTGGGCTTTTTGTTCGTTTGCTTTGTGTATATGTGTGTATATGCACTTGGTTTTACATACAAGATTAACCAAGAGTTTGTTGTGACTTGTAATTGCTTCTTTCTTATAGTCTAACTACAGGAATTATAAGGAAGGGCTGTGAAGGCTACTGGAGAGAATATGCAAGTAGTTTTTTGAATAGTAGTTTTTTTTTTCTGTTTTTTGTTTTTAAACGACCCCCCTCTTTCACTAAGTACAAAGGAGAAGTGAAATTCAAATATATAAATGGTAACTTACTAAAACGTACATGGTTGCCATATACTTTATGTGAAAAGATTTGCCAGCATTTCAAGAACCAGGAAGCTTTATACAGACCAGGACTAGACCTGTTTAGTCTACGTTATCAAGGTTCAGTCCATCTAAAACATGCTCATATATGCAATGAAAGAWGAGTTGTTAAGTGGCCGAGAAGAAGCATTTAAGATATATGTAGTMAAATCATTGAATGTCTAGGAGGAGCCATTAGAAACACTGAGACCATCACAGCTCGTGMRTCTGCTCCTGCACTGAGCTGTGGAATTGACCTTCTCATCAGTTTCCACAGAGGCGWGTGTACACAGAGAGCATTCACCTCCCACTCGGTCAGGACATGGWTATCGTCACCTTGCAATTGTATGCAGCCACCAGCGTGTCAGCTTACACAGCAAGGCCACTGGAGGTTGTGTGACTTCTTTGGAACAACCTGAACCAAAAATAACAAATCCAAGTCCAAAATAGCCAACCATACTGTAGCTGGTTCTTGCCTTAGAAAAGTCATATTTAATTCTCCTTGTGTGAGTTTACTAATCTAGACAGAACTATGGTCTGGGGTGAGAAAATGCTCCAGCCAAGCAGAAGTGACACAAGTACATATTTTGTCCCCAGTTTTGAAGGCATAGCCAATAAACCGGATTAACTCAGCTTTTAGGCAGGGAAGATTCAACTGTCTTCAGAAGCTCCTATTTGAACACTGCCCCCACTCAGTTTGGACATTTTTACCCACCCAGAAATGCAAAACAACCATTAAACTCCTAGGTAGCTTAGGTCTAGAATTGAGTGCATACTTACATCACCACCACTGTTATTTTAAGTCACTGTCTGACCCTGTGACAAGTGGGATTCCTTCCCTTCTTCACATTCTTTCAGGTTCTATTTTTAAATGAATGAAGGTAATATACGCTAAGTGCTTCCAAAGACATTTAACCATGTTGGTTTTATTTCTAATATTTTATTTATTAAATCACTCAGTGATTGATTTAACCATTGATTACTGCATTGGGTTGCCAGCATCTCTGGTTTTTGCTCACTAACATTATTTGAGAACAACAACAACAAAAATACTTACAGGTATGATGGGGGTTTCTAAAATTGAAACAAAATAAATATTCTTGTCTAAATGCAGTCCACTGAAATGTAATCTGAAGGTGGCGGACAGTCCAGCCAGCAGCCAGAGGGTATCTGTGAGGAGCCCTGTGTGTAGTTGATGCTTTGAAGGTGCTAGGCAAATTATTTCATTATTGTTTTTACTAAACAGTTCTTGAGGTTCTTCCATATGTTGTGGCATTTATAATTCCAGTGATCATGGTCTTCTGGTGCCTTTCAGACTATGTGTTCCTAAGATGAAAACAGATGGCATCCCAAAGCTTCATGGGAAAAATAAAAATAAGAAAACCACAAGCATACTTTGGTTTAATGTAGATCCAGCCCTTAAATTTATCCTGATAGTTTGTTTTGATTTGTTTGTTAACTTTCTTGGTATCAGAATAAACGTTAAAGCTTACCTTTCTTTCTTTCTTTCTTTCTTTCTTTCTTTCTTTCTTTCTTTCTTTCTTACATTTCTTTTTAAGAGTTTGAATAAAGGCTTTTTAATCTGTACACTTATTAGTGCTTTAAATAAAAAATACAAATTTTAATAACGTAAAAGTAATTCTTGCACAAGGCAAGATAAATAAATAGCAAGACTACTCGGCTGCTGCCTAGGTACCCAAGGAATCTGCGCAGGCCGTGCCAGGGCATGACCCAGCAGAAAATGGCCACTACCAGAGGGGCTTATGTTACAGGTCCGGGATGACAAACGCCACTCTCCTTTGCCACGTGGATGGCAGACATCTCTAATCAATCCTGGATCTCTAACCTGAGGCACATCCTCCACAGAGCCTCATACCAACCAGCCACTCTCAAACAAGCTGCTTTCAGAGATGAAACCTGTGTTTAGCAACAAATAAAATAACTTATTTAAGGGGCGAGGGGCGTTCTCTTTTGCCATTTCTGTCTGGGCTTTGGTATCCACACTTTCCCCCCCCCCCAGCTGAGGTATAAGCTGAGGGTGGGGCTCTCGCATCGGGAGGCTCCCACCTCTCTTCTGTGTCAGTAGAGCCCAGAGATAAAGCTGTTGCTTCAGGACAGGTCAGTGGGGTTGGCTTGTGGTGAATCCTGCTGTGTGGCTCAGCTAGGCCGGAAGGGGTGAGTTGTGGAATATCTTCCCCAAATTTGTGCTCTCCCCCTCCCCCCCCATTTCCTTGTAGTGTCTCCATGGACACAGGGCTCTGGCCCTTTGATGTGCTCTATAAAAGGCAGGCTCCTCTGGGGGCAGGAGATGAGGGCTTAACAACTGGGACACAAGATGAAGCTGAAGTGATGTGGTAGCAACTGGCCAAGAAAGAAAAGAAAAGAAGAGGAGGAGGAGAAGAAAGAGGAGGAAGAGGGGGAGGGAGAGGGGGAGGGAAAGAAGAAGAAGGAGGAAGAGAAGAAGAGGAGGGAGAGGAGGAGGAGGAAGAGGAGGAGGGGAGGGGAGGGAGGAGAGGAGGAGGGGGAGAGAAGGAAAGGAGGAGGAGGAAAAGAAGAAAAGAAGGAAAGGGAGGGAGAAAGGGATGGAGGGAGGGAGGGAGAGAGAGAATGAATGAATGAATGAATGAATGAATGAATGAATGACATGTTGGCATTTAGTTTCCACCCAAGGACAAGCTAAAGCTTCTCAATAGAAATGCCACTTGTGTAAAGCCTCCTCCAGAGTAGTTAGAGTTAGAGTCAGAGCTTGGACTCAGCCCCCTGCCTTTTATAGAGCAATTAAGCCACCAAGTGAGAGTGGTAAGCAAAGAGAGAAGATGTGTTCAATGGGGCCACAATGGGAAGAGGAAGGAGAAGGACCAGCAACCCCTCAAGTCTGTGGTCCCCGAAGTGAGGTTTGTGTTTAAAGAGAAGGCAAGGGGTATGCAGGACTAAGCAGCCTTGGTGATGAGAAAGTCCCAACAAAGTCATTGCTGTCCCTCCAGTTTTTCCCAGAAAGTGGTTTGAGAATACATCAGATGTGTGAAAGCGCTTTCTGAAAGATGAGACACATCCCTACCCCTGCCCCGGCTGCCCTTTTCCTTCTCCTAGCTGTGAAATCCCTATTTCTTGGTGTCCTTGGGAGGTGCAAGTTTCTCTCTGGAATGACTAGCTTCATTCCCACCAGAACAGTAACTCCAGGTCTTCACAGGGCAGGAAAGATGGCTTCTCCAACTCAGGGTACCAACTGCATGTGCCAGGAGGAGGAAGGGAAGGCAGAGAGCAATACMCAAGTGTCTGACTGTTGTTGGTTAATCAGGAAAACATCCACACAAGGATGCCCTTGCTTACATCATCCAGACTGGGTCTTAACTCTGCTTTAGAGGCAAATGGGCTTGTGGACAAAGGAGTATTAAGCTGGGGTCAGTTCATAAACTTGACATTCAGATAATCTATAGAAAATAAGATACACTTTTATTTTTAAATAGTAGTTACTATTTATTTAAAATAAAATTTAACTGGCCATCCTATGTTTTTATTTCTAATTCTGGCAGTTCTAACCTAGGTGTGTTGCAATTCAAAATTGAGAGTTTTTAGTGTAGAAGGAAGGAGATGCAAATACTGGATGCAGGACAAGCTACAGCTCCAACAGAGAATGCTGTGCTTGTTGCTATCCTATAGATTCAAAAGCTGGAGCTTAGAGAAAGAGAGAGATTTTACACTTTACACAGCTAATAAGAAACATGGTATTAGATTTCTGAAGGCTAAACTCTGACCCATTATTGGCCCATATGACCTAAGTCGCTTCAGACACCAAAGAGCCCAGGTTAAGAATTCCATTCACACAGTGCCCACCCCATGGATGAAAAGGCCCGAGGAGGTCAGACTGTCACCATGACGGTCCCATCGTCTCTAACTTGACTACCAATGTTTCCCATTAGAAGAGTGGTTCTCTGCTCAAAAGGAGGTGACTCTTCAGAAGACATTGTATTTGTACTCATGACAGTCTTGCTTCCTGCAGACCCATTGTGGAGCTATGGATGGAAGATGAATAGCACTATGCACCAAAGAACTTAACCGCATTCTGTGTCTGATAAACACACAGAGAAGCAATACACGTAAAGCCACATTTACTACATAAAACCAGGAAGATTTTCTCAGTTACTTTGTATCAGCTGCATTATCCCTACCACACCTCTGTTACATCAGGTATCATGTTTATAAGATTGAGATGCATACAACTTTGGCTTTGTTTGTTTGTTTGTTTGTTTGAKACAGAGCTTCTCTATGTAGCCTTGGCTATCTTGGAGCTCACTCTGTAGACCAGGATAGCTCTGAACCTAGAGATCCCTCTGCCTCTATCTCCTGAGTGCTGCAATTAAAGGTATTTGCCACTGCCCCCTGGCTTTTGTCTTAGTTTTAGTTCGAGACCAGCCTATGCCAAAGAATGCTTATTGGCTCATGTTTGAAATTAATAAACACATATAATCATTTTCACAGATCATGTAAAACTAAGAAATAAGAGTTGCCCTGTCAATGAATACATTACTAATTACTGACTTAAGGGAGAGAGCTTGCTGGAAGCCATGGTTCTGGTGGTTAAAAATATATTGTTGATCAGAATCTGGGGCCCCCAAGTTTGAAGCTATTTTCTTTCTCTTCCAGAGTCTGATTACCTCGCTTGTCTCCTCCATGGTAACCTGTGACACTGCCCCAACAGAGACACTGGGCTAAGGATGTGCTTATCCCTTGAGATTCCTGATACACGTCCAGGCCAAACCTTATTCCTCTGTTGAGACTATGCCAGACAGACCCATAAATGTCACAGCTTCTGGGGAGTCCATTGGATCTTCTTGACTGCTCTGACAATCTTCACGGATCTAATTTATGCATCTAAACCTACAAATTACCATGTGGCTATCAAGTTGCTTGTATTAACTGGAACCAGAAATTTAAGTTTATTAGTGACATGAATTCCACGAAGCTCTTCCAAATGGGACCTTAGCCAAAGGGTATTAGTTACTGAAGGGGGCTCATTAGTGACTGGACTCATTTCTAAAGTGGCCCAGTGGCATTGTTCCCAAAGAAAAGGGCCAGTAAGCCCAGGTCACTGTTCTGTCGGGGACTGCGTATTTACATATTCACTGTCTACCTTTCACAGAAACAAATCTTTGTCCCTGTTCCCAGCTGAAATATGACCTCTGGTGTGAAACTGGATGAGCACCTCTTGTTTATCTGAAAAAGGGGAGTCATGAGTTACCTACCCCACCACACGCTGCGAGGATGAAATGGAGTTGGCAGGATCCACTTAACTGCAGGCTTACCCATTGCTGCTCTTACCATCATTGTAAGTCACTCTCCCACTCAGGATAGCTTGCGATCTGCCAATCACAGGCAGTCTTCGGGACAGCTCTAGAGTGGACTTTGGCACAGACGTGGATCTGTTTCCCAACTTTCACTTACTGTCTCATTTCAAGAACTCCCTTCCTTCAGCTCCCCCTCCAAATGAAGGAAAGGTAAACGAGCGATTTGGACACCCCCCCAAGACACTCTTTCCTTGGGATTTGAAGAAAATTATAATTATTTTAATGAGATACACTTGATAGCAGACAATAACGGAGCCATTAGAGGAAGGATAGTCTATAACTAATGACCTGGAGAGTAAACCCTGTAATTGGCAAGTAGCCTACAATGTTAATACCACAGAATACTCTCTGCTGACTGCTCTTGGACAGATACTACCAGTATTCCCCAATACTTGGTGAAAGGAAGATGCTAACAAAAGCAATACCTTTTTAAAAAWTTTATTTATTTTTCAGGATAAAAGATTGAACCTTAGCTCTCATACAAGTCAGAAAAACACAATGTTTTGATTTTTTAGTCTGTTTTTACGTTTATGTTGAGACAGTGTTTTAAAAAAATTTAATGTATCATCATCATCGTGTGTGTGTGTGTGTGTGTGTGTGTGTGTGTGTGTGTGTGATGTGTCGTGGAGAGTTTGTGCATACTTTAGCATGTGTGTGGAGGTGAGAGAACAGCTCTTAGGGTATCAGTTCTCATTCCATGTGGGACCCTGGGATCAGACTCAGGATGTCAGGTTTGCACCTGCCCTACTATAGGCTGTAATAATTTACCCAGAAGTCCCTTGAACTCACTGCATAGCCAGGCGGGCTGGGAACATGGGATCTCTGTGCTTCAGCCTCTTTAGTAGCTAAATCACCAGCTTGTATATATGCTCAAATACAACATTCTTTCTCTGAGAAGATGCAGGACTACTGATGTTGCATGAAAATATACACAGAAGTCACTTCCTCCAGAAACTCTACCTGGACTCCAATCTGACCTGCAGCTTTGGTGGCTACCCAAACCCAGTAGCCTATCGCAATCAATGCTCTTCTTATTGCTATGACAAAAGTGACTTACAGAAGGGCTTTTTTTGACTCACATTTCAGGGACACAATCCATCAGGTAGAGAAAGTGTCTTAATTTTCTATTGTTGTGAAGAGATACCCATGACCAAGGCAACTTATAAAAGAAATTACTTAATGGGAGGCTTGCTCACTGTTTCAGAGAATAAATCCATAACCATCCTGGGAGAGACCATGGCAGCAGGCAGGTAGGCATGGCACTGGAACAGTGGCTGAGCTTACTTCTTATTAGACTGTTGGAGGCAGAGAGAGAGAGCTAATTGGGAATGATGTGGGCTTCTGAAAGCTCAAAGCCCACTCCCCAGTGACATACCTCCTCCAACAAGACCATACCTCCTAATGTTTCCTAGACAAATCCAACCATTATAGACCAAGCATTCAAATATATGGGTGTATGTGAGCCATTCCCATCCAAACCACCACAGAAGGCCTAGAACGAGGGTTGAGTCAGCTGGCCTTTGTATTCATAGTCAGACACAGAAAGAGATACATGCTGATGGTCATTTCCCTCTTCTCCTTATTCGGTCTTAGCTCATAGAATGGTGCCATGCATATTTAGGCTGGATCTTCCCACCTCTGTTAATCCGATCAAGAAACCCCTCATAGACAATCCTAGAAGTTTGTCTCTAGGTAACAGTAGATCCTCCCAAGTTGGCAATCAGTGTTAATCATCACATGAATTAGGTCCAGGGCACATCATGTTTTATAGTTACCTGTCGACCTGRCCTAGTCCTAATACTCGGCAGCAAACTCCTGTGGGGTGGACCCCGAGTGGGAGGCTGTTGTATTCCCACTACCTAGCACATTATTGGTATTCGGTAATCATTTACTTGTATTTTATGTGTCCAAGTGTTTTGCGGGCATCTATGTGCACCATGTGTATGCAGTACCTGAGGAGTCCAGCAGAGGTCAGGTGCTGGGAATGGAACCCGGGCCCTCTGAAAGTGCAGCAAATGTTCTTTCTCTCTGCTTCCCCCAAGATCCCTGGTGGCTTACCTTTTACCTCATAGAGCCTCATACTTTCTCCTGTTCGTCAGAGATGTTGGTGTGGGGGTGTGAGCTACACATGCAGGATATTTGGACCAGGTGTGGTGATGCGCTTCTTTAATCCCACCACATAGAAAGAAGAAGCACGCAGATCTCTGAGAATTTGAGGCCAGCATAAAGTGTAGTGTTCCAGGCAAGCCAGGGCTACACAGTGATACCCTGTGTCTCAAAAAAAAAAAAAAAAAAAAAAAGAAGATATTTGAGAACCTTTAGCATCATAACATGCTCACATTTAATAGTGACAGAGAGAGAGGGGTGGGGGAGAGAGAAAGAGAGGGGGGAGAGAGAGAACACAGGAGGAAAAGATAATAAAGACAAGACAAAAAGAACAAACAAAAAACCCAAGCCTTTACACTGTGCTGGCGCYTCTGTTACAGAGAGTTTTGTTGAGTTTCTGTGATCTTGGGAGTTTGAAGTCTGAGTGGGCACAATACAAAGCAACACAACCGCTTCTTTTCCAGGACATGACATTCGGATGTGACTCAGCTCTCTTTAGTATCATGAGTCAAGGGATTTTGAATGAGAACTTACCTCACAAACCCCTTCCTTCCAGAGTGTATGCTAAGCTGCTGCCGCTGCAGTTTTAAAAACAGATGTTGTTGGGTTATAGTTTTTAAAAATAAAACCAAACTAGAACAATACTTTATTGTTCCAGCATTTGGGAGACCAGAAGTCTGAAGTGCAGGGTTTGGTAGGATCGGTATTTTCCAGGAGCTCAGAGGAAATCCCTGCTTTGTGCCAGTCTCCTGATTTCTGGTCACCTCCCATGATCCTTAGCATACAAGGCTCTGTGATCTGCATCCTTTCTCACAAGGCTGCCGTCCCTCTTCATGTTTGCCTCTTTTGACTTACAGTTTTCATCTCATTTCAGAACCTCGAAAAGTTGACCTCTAGATGTGGATGATGTTTCTACTTAATATGTGTGCCCAAGAAGCAAAGTTGTCGTCTTACATTTTTTTCAACTCTAATTTCATTAACGGTTCTTATAAACTTTAACCTCCCCTCTAGCCCACCACCCACCGGAAGTAGTGGAAAAGAAAGATTATTAGGATACCGGGTAAGTGGATCTGTTTAGAAATTGTTCTTTGGAGCAAATCTAATCTGCACTGACAGGAAATCAGCGGTCCAGTTCACAGAAGTAAGCAGCGGCAGCTCCAAACTCTTGCAAACACGTCACAAATATACCAGCAGTCTAGTTTATTAGTGTCGGGATAGCCAACACGAATCAGCAGCGGTGGCAGTATCTAGCAGAAACAGGCAGGCCTCTGCTAAATCTGCACAAGTCCAAGGAGTAACCAAAACCAGCAGAAACACCAGGAGAAGTTCTCTGCGGTGCCTCTCTCAACAAAACGAAGATCAGCAAAGATGAAGATGTGAGACTAACAAAGCATTGCAAAGCATTGAAAACAAGCCTCCATCACTGCCGGGTTCTATTTATTCTCCAAACATCACGTGTCCTCGAACAGGTCTTGCCTCATCACATGAGTCTGTCTTAGCGAAACTCCATGCGAGTCTGTATCAGCTGACATCACTCAGCCGGAGTCTGAGGAAGCAGCAGGACGTCACCAGAGCACCACCAGAAGGTTTTTTTCTTCTTTTTATGAAATCAGGACAAGCAGAGCTCAACAGCGCAATGTAAGACGAACCAATACATGTATGTCATTAGCAAAGAACCCTTCATCACRCATCCTTTCATGTGTGTGCTTTAGCAAAACATCCCCTCACCTGTGTCTGCTTCAGTGAAGCATCCCTTCACATGTCTGCCCCATCAAAACACCATCCGACACAACTTTCCAAAGAAACCAGAAGTTTCCACTTGAAAAAGTTCTTTATTTGAACCCTACAATCTCAAGATTTGACCTTCTTTGGAGATTTAAACTTTAGAGATACATGCTCATTACACTGAGATTGTTAGGGTGGGTCCTAGACTCACACAATTGGTCTTTATATAAAAGGGAAGTTTGACCACAGAGATTGGCAGAATAAATGCCTGGAGAACCTGCAGGCACAGACCAGGGTGGGGCTTGCACAAAACCAGGGCCAAGAAAGACCTCTATTGAAGATACCAGGCACTAGAGAAAGAAGTGTAGAACTGGCTTTCCTTTACAGCCTTCAGGATGCACCAGCCAGAGCGGAGCCTGCATCTTAGATGCTCAAGTTGCCAGGCAACAGATCAGTGTGGCTTACATCTCTCCATAATTCACCTCTGCTTTCAGAACTTCTAACAAATAATATGTGTCTCAATGAAGTTCTCATGCCTCCCAGCTCCAGGAGCACACGTGCATGCT
>BDUI01010774.1:13902-42534 GCA_002335545.1 Apodemus speciosus
GGCAGGAGGCTCTACTCTAGAAAAGATCCCAGATACCTAGGTCAGTGAAAAGTAAGGGGTCTTCTGAAGGCTAGCCTGGTCTAACTCAGCGATGGTTAAGTGGTGACACAGTGCCCTTTCACTTTGTGGCGGGGCTTAAGACAGACAGACCTGCCCGCTTCACTGTTAACGTCAATGCCCCAGTCTGAATCCACAGTGGTCTGTCAGACACTGTAAGGGAGCGGCAGGACTCGTCACTGTCTGATGTAAAAGCTGCCATTTGTTGAGACCTATGGTAGAAAAAACCAAGTTAACAAAAATAGAGCAGACAGTTGAGTTCTTTTTAATCCATCTTAACTAGAAAAAAAAARRAAAGAAAAAATATTTTTTTAAAAATAAGACCAAAATTCATTTGAATTTTCCTAATGAGTTTATTCTGGGTAACTTGTCAGCTTCAAGCTGTAGTTTTGAAGGCCATGTGGGTACCCCAGCAGTGGCCAAGATAGGGCATGCTTATGTGTACATCCCATAAGAGGCAGTAAGGAACCTGGCAAGGTGCCTGCCCTCCAATACGTCTAGAAATGAAAGAGGGAGTGCTAATTCACATTTTATGTCCCTGAGCCAAAAAAGAAAAAAAGAAAAGAAAAAAATATTTAAAAAAAAAAAAAAAAGTTACCATCTAACACTAGCTAGTTCTCGAAGTATTCCTGATCTAGATCAGGGCTGAAGTTTTCACTTCACCCATATCACATCGTTCAGGAGCTCAAAGACCATCAAAAGCCCTTAGTTTCTGAGTGACGTGGCTTCAGGCTCTAACCAGCTGAGAATGACTTTTTTTTAAAACATGGTAAACTTTCTTACTTAGGCTTTCTGTTCTGAACAGAGCCTCAAGTATTAAGCGTAATTCAACTGAAAAACTATTTTAAAGGTATCCTTGTTCTCCTTTTGAGGCACAGTCTTAAACCACAGCATGGGGCTGGTCTAGAACTCTCTGTAAACCAGTCTAGTCTTAAACTCCTGCCTTGGTTTTCTGGGTGCTAGGATTACAGGCATGAGCCAACACATCCTCCATACAGGAAGTTTTATTTTTAAACATATTTGGTTGCATACCTACTTGCATAGTTTTAGTATACACAATTCTCTTATCATCAGCACAGCCAGCTGGGATCACCAATCAGGCCAATGCCAGGCATTGGTGGTGGCATGCTTTTAATCTCGGCATTTAGGAGGCAAAGGCAAATGGATCTCTGAGTTCAAAGACAACACGGTCTACAAAGTGAGTTTCAGGACATCCAGGGCTACACAGAGACAAAACAAAGCACAATCAGGCAGAGGCATGACTATGCATAGCCTTTAATCTCAGCAGAAGCAGAGGGCAGGTGGATTTCTGCATCCCAGAAAGCCTGGTCTACATAGCAAGTTGTAGGACAGCCAGAGCTACATTGTAAGGCCTTATCTCAATAAATTAATTAAAATACAGAATCAGAAGCAGTAGAGGAGTAAATAAAACTTTTAAAGTAAGCTATCCTGACATTATAAACACAATCACTTCTGAATTCTAGTTTAGAGAAAACTAACTCTCTAAAATGAGGTTCCGTAGTAGTAAAGTTTTCCCCAGGAGAGGAGGGGCCAGCGCTCGCACTCTGGTGAGGCTGCTGTGGGGGAGAACTTCCCTCGGGGCCCCCCATCAACCTCCAGCCACCGAGCTGAGAACCACGCACAGTGGATAGAGGCTGAGGGAGCCAGTCAGTTTTGTTTCCTGTCTGTGTCTGTTTCTTGAGACAAGGTCTCTATGTGGCTATTCTGGAACTTGCTATGTAGACCAGGCTTGCTCAGAACTCAGATATGACTGTCTCTGCCTTGAGAGTGCGGGAATTAAAGGGGTGCACCAGCATGCTAAACTCAGTCAGGTAGGTCATTCATGCTCTGTCAATCACAACCCAGTGAGTGAACACCAAAGGTTATAATAAAAAATAAATTTAAAAAGAGGACATGAAGTTGGTGGGTGAATCTGAAAGCAGTTGGGAGAAGGGAACGAATAAGATCAAAATAGATTGCATACGGATACGAACTCAAAAACATACGTGCAGCGCATGACTGCCTGGTGCCCATGGAAGTCAGAAGACAGTATTGGGTCCCCTAGAACTGGAGTTACGTAGGGGTGCTGGGAACCAAACCCAGGTCATCTACAAGAGTAACGAGAGCTCTTAACCATACTAAACTCTCTCTCCAGTTCCAAATAACTATACATTTAAAAAAGATCTGGGATGAGCTCACCTTTCCTGCTTGTCTCCTCCACTACATTGCTTAAAATGCTACATAAAACCTCAGCTTGTCAGTTCCAATTCGGAGCCTGACTGGAGCTAATGCTGAAGGACAGATTCCATTYGATATTCTCGGGGTCTTCATGTTTTCTTTGGAACTTACCCYGCCCACTGCAGAATGTCTTCTGTGAAGAGCTAAGGGCCCTGCCTGACATGCAGTAAAGGCAAGGACCCCGGAAAAGGCATCAGTCTCAAGCTCATTGACGATATTTRTCCTCTAAGATAAAGCCTAAGTGTGACAATGGTGCTCTCCTACAGAGTGTGGGCAGTACRTAATCTGGTAGARCCAATGAAAGGATGAAACAGTACAAAGCCCAGAATGAAAAGGAAAGACTCTGACGAGATGCATGCCCTATGATTCCACTAAAGACTCATACATTCCCATGCCTGAGATGCAATGTGAGCAGGAAGGAAATGCGGAGGTGAAGTCTCTTACAGAGACAGTCTGCGTTCTAACCACTTACTGGTTACATGGCTGAGTTTTAGACTACCCCTTTAGCATACAGTTCTTCCCAGGATGCTTGGGACAGTGCCACTCCTAGACAGATCCTTTACTAAAACATAAAGTGGAGGGAGAGGGACTGGCCACACAGTTGTAACAAACRGCATCCCAAAATGAGCCACRAGTCACGACTGTCTTCTGGGAAATAAGACCACACACACAGATTAAAGCCAAGTTATTTCTCTCCTAAGTCTCCCATCAATATATGTGCAAACAGATTTCACTCTTCGCCACTTGTTGAAATGTCAAAGCCAAAGAACATACAGAGGCTGTGTAAACTGGCTAACTTACTTAAAAGATGACAAGCTTATAGTGCAGCTGTCTTGTAAGGCTCTCCTAACAGGGTTCTGCTGTAGCGACCCAAGCTCAGATTCTCCTTCAAAATCTGGAAAGGATTTGGAATATGCAGATTTGGAGGTGGTGACTGACAACATGCCTGCGTCAGGCATCCTTGTTTGTTTATGACATGTCTTTTGTATGCACACACAAGAGCCTGTGTACAGAGATCAGAGGACAATTTAAAGTTGTCAGTTCTCTCCTTCTACCTTGTCCCCAGACACCAAACTCGGGGTGTCAGGCTTGGCTTCTTTGCCATCTCACCAGCTCTAGATGAGCATTTCTATTTACGCCTAAGCTAGCTACGAGCAAAATGGGAGAGTACTAGGCAGTCTTTTATGTTAAAATGTAACTATAAAAAATTTTAATCATGGTTTTTATATCCCATACATGATTCCCATGACCTCCAATAGTTAGCCTCTATAAATGCCAGCTAAAAGCAGCCAGTTTACCCAGACATGGTGGCAGAAACCGCTAATTTCAGAAGTCAGTGAGGTAAAAAGCAGGATCAGCTGTTCAAGGCTAATCTCAAAACAAAACGAAGTGATCCAAATTCCCAAGGAGTATATGTTACCTCTAGATATTTGTAGCTAATAGTGCTATGACAGAAATGAAAAGGAAAGACTGACGAGATGCATGTCCCTACGACTCCACTAAAGACTCATACATTCCAAGGCCCTCATTTGTGCTACGTACATACTGTTTGATAGACAGTACCAAAAACTACAAMATGGGGTTTCTCTGGCAATCCTAAGTAGCTGGTAAATAAGCAGCATTTACACAGGCCTTGTGCCAGGCAGGCACTCTTCTATTGCTTTAAAATTTACCCTCTGAGATGGCACTCTTCCTTCTCTCCATTCCAGAGGATGACATGAGGTTATACCTAAACACTGAACGAAAATACTCTTTGCTTGATAAAAGCCTGCTGTTAAGCATGGCTGACACAAAACTGCTAATGCTCGAATCCCCCTGCATCACTGCTAATGCTCGAATCCCCCTGCATCACTGCTGAGCTACACACTGTTTTCTCTTGCACTCTATCTGGATGGCACTCTTACCTTTCCATAGGAACAATCTCTTTAAGCACCAAAAACTTCCATTTCATTTTTCCAAAAGGAAAAATATGCTCCTCAGGCTTTCAACAATTGGGTTTGGTTTTGCTTTACAAGAGAACGTGAAGTGAGTCAGTCTTACTGCACACCCTGGGCTAGCCTCAGAGCAGGGTCCGGCACACCAGACTTCTTCAACAGTTTCTAAGAAAATCTTACATGTGAGTTAAAATAAGAGACATCAATGAATGCAWAATACCTTCAACAGTTTGAAGGACACCTTTGCTAAAATTTACTATGCATTATCATTTTGATCCCCTCCCTCCCATCAGGGTTTTCTTTGTGTATCCCTGGCCATCCGAGAATGTCATCTGTAGAGCAGGTTAACCTAGAATTCAGAGAACTACCTGCCTCTGCCTCCTGAGTTCTGGGGTTCAAATCATGTGCCCCACTGCCGGGCATGAGTTCTTTCCTTTTTAAGAAAGTCTAACCATAAAAGCCACACACTACAGGCCCAGAGGGGCAGATGACAGGAAACAGAGAGTTAGAGACAAAAGGCAGACACAAGAGGATGTCAAGTTTGAAGTCAGCCCAGGCTACATGAATGAGACCTGGTCTCAAACAGCAGCAAAACATACTTATACATACATACACACTTATACATACATGCACACCAGGTGGGAGGGTGGCACTAATACTTCAGCTATGAAGGACTTGGAGTTCCTTTCCTTGTAGACATGGATACCAGTATAAAAATTATGAGGGTCCCCACCCTTTTAAAGACAGGATCCATGCAGCCCAAGCTGATCCCAAACCTGCTGTTTACCCAATGCTGACTTTCCTGATTCATCTTCCTTTTTACTAAACTCTCATAAAACAATGTAAAGACTGTCTTTACACTATGCCTTTAGAGCTGGGCACAGCAGTGCAGGTCTAGAATCCTGACACTTCAGAGGTCAGAAGTCAGTGTCCGACACCCTGAACAGGCTGTGGTGAGCTCCCTGATGCTCAAGTGGACACTGTACGGTGCGGTTTGTACTCTCACCTGCTGACCCATCTGTCCAGCCTCCATTATTATCAAACTAATTTAAATGGTTCCATTATTCACACACACACACAAAAATTATCCAAGCCATTGTTACTATTGAAAGATTGTTGTAGTCAATGTGGTCAAATTACGTCACCTAAAGCCTTTATTAAGGGGCAGCCGGGCAGCCGTAGCTCTGTAAGCACACACCATCCTCAGTGCTGTTGTCTAGCAAATCTTTCCAGGTACACAGCAAGGAATCCTAGAAGCAAACATTCCTGGTACCAATTCTCAGCAAATTTAAAACTCTTATTAAAAATACTGATTATAAGTCACTCTTGTAATCCCAGCTTTTGGGAGGCTAAAGCAAGATTGTCCTGGGCTAAAAATCAGACTGRGTTAGAGTGACCTAGTTTCGTAAAACCAATGGGGGAGGGGGAGGGGGAGGTGGGGGGCACAGGGGAGCCAGGCAAAGAAAAGCGTCCATATGACAGACAGTGGGATAATGCRAACATACGTAACACCTTTAAAATGTGTGACTGGGAACTGAAGAGATGGCTCCGAGTTCCAACAGCTTGTTGCGCACCTACATCAGGTGGCTCACAATGGCCACCACGCCAGCTGCAGGGGATCTAATACCATCTTTTACCCTCTGAAGGCATTTGTACATGTGGGCACAAGAGCACCCACACACAAATCARGCTTTAATTGTACAATTAAAATTGATTTTAAGATGGTAGGCAAGGGCCAGCCTGGTCTACATATCAAAGCTACACAGTGTAACCCTGTCTAGTTTTTCAAAACATTTATTTATTTGTTTGTTTGTTTGTTTTGCCTGTTTGTTTGTTTAATGTATGTGAGTACACTGTAGCTACTTCAGACACACCAGAAGAGGGCATCGGATCCCATTACAGATGGTTGTGAGCCACCGTGTGGTTGCTGGGAATAGAACTCAGGAACTCTGGAAGAGCAACGGTGCTCTTAACCACTGAGCCACCCTCTGTTTTTTAAAGGCAAAACTTTAGTTATGGTGGCACATGGCTATGATCCCAATACTAAGTGGCTGAGGCTGAAGGATCACTGCATGTTCAGCCAGCCTGACCCATATAACAAAATCCTCTAAAAAGCAAATATGCCCCCCAAATGGTTARCTTTTAGGTCATGTCTATTTAAGTATGCATAAAATTATAATTTACTTTAATACGACAAAGACCATGTTATTTTTAACTAAAGAGACGGGGAAGATAAAGGGGTAAAGTCCTTTTGAATATCCCAGGCGGGGCGTGCTACAACAGCAAGCACCACAACCAAATTGAAGTGGTTTGCCTCTTTGAGTATAGATTAAACTTAGAATCAATTATCATGGCAAAAAATTACCTAGATACTCCACAAAAACTATAATAAATCATTGCCCACTGTGCAGCTGTGGCTAAATGAAGGCCCCRTACAGAAAAGCACACAGCCCGTGAACCCAGGAGGCGCCCTTGAGTCAGAACCAGGTGGAAGGGGCAGACAAAGACTGACCCTTGCTGTCTCCTGGCACGAAAGGGGATGGCTCCGCTCAACTTTAGCTCTCAGTTCCAGACTTAGAGTGTTAACAGCGCTATTAGCACAGCCCCAGAGCAAAAACTGAATTTGCCCCCCCCCCTCCTTAGAAAATGACCTTCACTGACTGGCCAGTTCACCATTTGAAACCATCAGGGAATATAACTCTTTGAACTAAAACTTTCATTACAAACTTTCTAGACATGTCAGTGTGCCACTAGTTCAGTCCAAACTACAGAACATTCACAACAAATGAGGAGAAAAAAAGTAACTTAAATACTATAAATTTCTGATTTTCTGATTCTCAGTTCAGTTACTCAGTATAAAGGAAAACTGGCCACTTTTCAAATGTCTGAACATGTGTTTTCTTCAATAACAAACTTTGGAAAGCAACAGCCTCTCTTAATTGAATAAAATCCATACCCTACATGTTTATCTAAGCAGATTTTAGTATCATTCCTATGTTGTCTGCCTATAGTGTCTTCAGAAAAATTCCTATTTGCTCCACATAGTACTAAGCTAAAATAACAACCATTAACATGCTGTTCCCAACCACGTGTTGGTGTATGCCTATAACACTAGCACAGAAGGTCAAGGTCAGCCCATGCTATGTAGTAAGATCCTGCTCCAAAAAGTGAAAAAAAAAAAAAAAAATCAAAACCGCTTAGGAGGAAACCGGGGCTGGATGAAAATCTGTTAGTAGGATGCCTAGCTATGAAACACCTGGGTTTGATCCTCGGCTTCACATAATTTGGGTGTGGTGGAATCCCAGCACGAGAGGTAGAGGCAGCAGGATCAGAAGCTGAGGTAGACTGTAGGTAGGCCAGTCTGGTATACTTGAAACAAACACTTGGGGCCACACCATTAAACCTGCCTTTAGATAGTGAATCCTATACAGGTCTTCTGTTCTGTGGGAATAAACTAGAACTGAAAACACCTTTCTTCTAAAAGACCAGTCCACTTGCGGATTTCTAAGCTCTGAAAAATGAAGAGGGAAACATGGGAAACATGAGGTTTAAATTTCTAAAGACACCGTCTTGACAGCTTTCTTATTTGGTTTCTACCCTTGCTCATCTTTGTCTTTTAGCTACTTTTCTTACATTAGAAATTTGATTAAGTCAATTCTCTCTGAAAAGAGAGACCAAACAAAACCAAAAGAAAAAAGCCCATTTGGTTTATTCCCATACTTAGGATGCCTTTTATCTTCTCAGAGAAAACTTTGTATCTCCAGTTGCAATAGATATCAAATGGTCACCTTGCTTGGAAAATTCTACTGGAATATTTTTAAAAATAGTATCTCACTATATAGCCCTGGCTGGTCGAGAACTCACTCCATAGATCAGATTGACCTCGAACTCAGAGCATGACATGCTAGGGCTAAAGGCATGTACCAACACACAGAGCCAAATACATCTTTATTTTCTGAACGGGAATCCATTATGTACCCTGGTTGATCTCAAAGTCACTCAATACTCTTGCCTCCACCTCCCAAACAACAAGATCACTAGAACACATCCTCACTCCTGGCTGAATGTTATTTCCATACTCCACAATCACAGATTACATTTCCCATGTAGTTTCTGAAATAGGACAAATGGTTTATGCCATAAAGATACATTGCTGAAACATCTGACTATATTAGCAACACCCACTTTCAAAGTCACTACAACAGCCCAGATCACACTTCAAATTATTTTTAGATAACTCTTGTATAAATCAATTTTTCAAAGATAAACAAGTACTCTACTCTAAAAGTTACTCAGAAAACCTAGAAAGCTGTTTCCCTTATAAGCCCTCCATCACGGCGTGAGCTTTCAGTCTGTCGTAATCAGATTAGTTTCTGTTTGCAGGAAAGAATATGCATCTTTTTCTTTTATTGTGTGTTTATTAAAATCAAAAAGCATTGACTAAGTTCCCCAGAAGAAATTCTATTTTCTTTCCCAGAAATAATCAGGTATCAAGCTTAAGGAAACTTATTTCCAAATTTCATTATCTTTATTATTAGTTATGTAGTAAGTAACATATATCACACTGGATTATTTTAGAAATCCACAAAAGTTTATCTTTTTGTATCTCAAGTAAGTACCAAACTAAAACTATATCAAACTTAAAGCAAAAGGCTTGGAAGCAACTTAATGTTGGAAACGACCTTGGCTCTGCAGACGCTCAGGAGGCAAGGGCAGGCAAGGCTCTGAGCCTGAAATCAGCCTGGCCAGTCAAAGTGACATAGTGAGACTCTTAAAAAATAACATCCTAGGGACAGGTGGACCATGTAGAGTAGGAGTTAGATTAGTAAGCCCATCAAGCAGTGATATCTGAGGCAGAAGACCAGAGAGCAAACCAATACAATTACCTAACTTTTAAAAGCATGACAATTTATTAGAGCTAAAACTGGGGGAAAAAATTAAAATCATTCACGAGTTGTTGATAGGAACTAGAGTTCTATCAGATGGCATTACTATAGAGCCTCACTGTACCTCCAGTTATTTGAATTTTATCTATATGCCAATAACGTTCCCTGATAGGGCAAATAAAAAAAGTTTAATTTCTCACCTTTTCTAATCCCTATTACAAAGAATAATTTTCTACTATTTTGAAACTGTTCAAAGCTTTTTGAGAAACACACACAAATAATTTGGATTTAGTTGATTTTATTTACAGCTTTTTTTTTTTTTACATTTCAATGCATTATACAATTACATTTCTCATTTTCTGACCTGCAAACAGATTACCTTAAACGGAAAATGCTTCTGAAAAACTATCAAGTTAGGTACATCCAATATGCAACAATTACACATGACATTAATTCACAAAGTGTAAATTGCTAGGGTCTGTCCTAAGAATTTAGGAACAGCCAGCCAGGAGAAATCTGACTAAATTTTCACTCAATTATTTATATACCCCAAATAAAACCTATCTAAACTTCCCAACCAAATATCTGACAGTCTGTTTTACAACCTGACTGGACAGGAGAGTACTGACCAAACCTGTCCAGTCTTAATAGCTTTAATCCCAAATCCTGGGCAGTGTATACAGCCTGGTCTATAACTAAACAGCAAGCATACCAGTTTGTCATAGCAAGCATCTCAGTTTGTCAAACACCCAATATCAAACTTTTATACCCTTATGTGCATAGAAAGTCTAAGTGTTCACTAAATAAAACAAGTAATCATTGAATATCCACTGTTCCCCGAGCTCCAGCCCTTACTAAAACCCCAAAAATGCAACCCATGTCACATGGTGACAGACAATAGTTTATACATATTTATGTATATGTATATGTATGTATATGTATCCATACATACATACACACACAATAGCTACAAATGGCAATTAACAGTCCCTGCAAAAATTGTTTCATTTGAAGCTATGGCTTCTATGCCTTAGGATGGTTTAGATTTCAAAACTGGAAAATATTCCTAAAGTCCTACTTCTTTTAAGAGAAAATTTGAAGCACGTTTCACTTTTAAGCTTAGTCTAAAAATGGCTATATATTAAAGCCAACTGAGTGCAATTTCTCTCCAGTTTGGCCAAGCTAGCTGGTGGAAATGATTCCTAGCTAGCCAGGGATCTGCATCCGCTCCAGTGGCTCTCGCCTACCTTACTGTCCATGTTCACGTTTCAAACTGTGTCAACAAAGCCCGCACTTCAGGGGTCAGCTGCTTGGCAGCCCTAGCTGCCTCTGTGACAGCCCTGCGATACAGACCCTTTCTCTTCTTATTAAACCGTAACTGGAAGTTTTCTAGAAAAGGGGTGAGTTGTGAGAGGGTAAGGGAAGATGTTGTTGGAGATGCAAACCATGAAATACGGGCCTCCTGCCGGGCTAAAAGGCCGCTATCTTTCCGGCTTACAGTTATGGTAAGAATACGGGCTGGCCACCATGGGAAGCCATATATCTTGGCCCAAACAATGTCCCCTACACATATGGTCCTGCCATCTGGTGTGATACACTTAGAGACATTTTTGGAAAAGATTTTCATTTTCAAAGAATTACGGAGGCTTTTCTCTTCCTTTGAAGAGGAGGAAGTAGAAGTGGAAGAGGCAGAAGGTGCGAGCATACAGCCCGGAGGAAAAGCGAAGCTCCCAGAAGAGCTGCACTCAGAGGTGGAAGACTTCAAGTCATCCATGCTATCAATGCTACACACTGACGCACTGGAGGAGTCAGATTTCTCTTGCTCTAGGGTCAGGTAAACAGACAGACTGCTTCTGCTGCCCTTTTTGCCCAACATCCGCAGTTCGTCCTGCTCACCAGGCACATGCACTGTGCGTGTGTCCTGACCCTCACTGGCAGACTCTTCCGGGCCTTCTGAGGGACTCTGTTTTTCTGAAGGGGCCTCACCTGCTGAGCGGGTGGAGGTGCATCGGGACTGCGGCTTAGGGGCCAACTTGCCACTCCGAATTTTCTCCAGTCCCGTCTTCAGTGAAGAGTCATTTTCTTCGTTCCTGTACCTTTGTGGTTTTAAACGCACTCGAGGTGGGAGAGACCCTGAGCTAGGATTCTGATACCGACGTGTGAAATGGACTTTCGAGTGTGCGTTTTTGGAAGTGGAGGTTTCACTTTGCTTCTTCTGTGCCTTTTCTTTGGCAATTTTCAATACTTCCCGAGCTTTTGCGTGGTCCATGTTCTTGCTCTGGAGCACTTTCTTGGTATTTAACTGAGCTTTTGATGTATTTGCCTGAGCAGACACCTTGACTACTCTGCCCCTGCTGTGAGTGACACTAGAGACCCTCACCACAGCGCTCCTTCTCTGGCCTTCGGTTTGGTTTTTCCCATCCACTTTAGGGTCAGTTTTCAGTTTTTTGTTCACAGTAGCTACACTGTCATTTCTCCGCTTTTTATCTTCATACCTAGAAGAGTCACTGCTACCTTTCCTAATTTCCTTCTTTTCTGCAACAACACTGTTTTTACACTTATCACACAGGACTTGCCTGGGCCGTAGCTTAATCGCATTCATTATTGAAGTGGGTTCTTCCCTGTACATTTTTCGTTTGGGTCGCTTAATTTTCCGAGGCGGCGGCTGAGGTATTGATTGGTTGTAAGTGTCCCTGATAAACAAGGGGGGAGGATAAGGTGCTCCTTCGTGGAAGAGAGGAGGTGGTTTGGAAGTCCACAGGCGCTCAGGAGGAACTGGAGAAAGGTCATCGGGAACAGCACCGTTCACTTCCCGCTTTCCGTCTATCCCTTCTTGGAATGTGTTACTTTGGAGCTGCATGGCGTCCGGTTTGTCCTTACATTCCCTTTTGGGAAATACTGTCACAGGGATCCCATGGGGCCCAAACCTTTGAAGGAAATGGAAGAACAAAAGGAAGCTAGTGAGTTGGTATCTGTAACTCAACATCTTAAATGTAAACAACTTCATATACATCTATACAACAAGAATCTAAAATATAGTACTGCTGTCTCCGAAGTAACAAAAATCTCCATTTCTTTTGATTCTACATTTTAGAGAAAACTAGAAATAACCCAAATAAATGGTTACTCTAGACAATGCCAGACTAAGTGGCTTTACATAACATGGAACTGTTATCAGACAGATTAATGTGAGATGCCATGTGGTATTAAACTCACTGGATCATGTACATTTTCCGGTAAATGCATCCATATATTAGATGTAATCATTTTCCTCTGGTCATAACATCTCTCAAAAGCTTAATAAAAGGCAGGATGGTAGTACCTGTCTGTAATCTCTGTACTCATGGCTAAGGCAGGAAGACCTCGAGTTCCAGGTCAGTTTGGACAGCACAGAATTCAGATGTTCAAATTATTTTCAATGCTGACCGTCATAGAGCTGCATGGCTTCAAAGTTTGTTTTTTATTACTTTGTATATACTGGTGTTTTGACTCCATGAATATCATCTATATATACATAAATAGAGTGCCTTCAGAAGCCAGAAGAGAACCCCCCCGCCCCAGCATGGAGTTACAGACTACTATGATCTGCTGGGGACTGAACCCAGCTCCAGAAGAATAGTCTGTGCTCGTAACCGCTGACTCATCCTTTCAGCGTCCCTGAGTTTTACTTCTTAAGGTCACATACTACATTCAGAAATCATTTCAGCTGGGCAGGGTAGCACGTAACTGCGGTGGCAGTACCCAGGAGGGTGTGACAAAGGATTCTGAGTTAAAAGCCAACTTGTACAACACAGCCAAAGCCTCTTGTCTCAAAGAGAAAAAGAAAAGAATAAAGGAAAAACAGTATGTTCAAGTGTAATCAAACCAGTTATATAGCCAGTATGCATTATAGATAGATCCCAGCTTCAGTAGTAAGGGGATGAGCAGAAAATAAGAACTGCTTCTCAGACAAACCTGGAAATGTAACTGGCTTAATGTAACTTGGTTGAAATAAAGAAACTTTCAGTTAAATTTGCTGTATTCATTGCCTTTACATAAAAACAAAACTATATTCCAAGTATCTCAGGATATGTCAGCATGCATATTAAAAAAAAAAAAAAAAACACACTGAGACGGCAGCATCTAGCACAAGACAATGCTAATGCCAGTCTTAGAAAGCAAAGTTACAGAGAACCCACAGTCARTAGCAGGCTATCAGGTCATATAGAACCCTATAAATTAGAAGAAAATGTTTTCTATACATCAGTTTTTGCAAAGAACAAATTTTKGGGCTTTTTGCTCATTTGTTTCTGTGTTTTATGTTCTTGTCCTCTTAAATATTCTTCAAAAGGTTCAGAATAACTTGTTAAAAGTAAATCTTTGGCCCGTGGTGGCTCATGCCTTTAATCTTAGCAATCAGGAGGCAGAGACAGGAGGATCTTTGTGAGTTCAAGGCTAGCCTAATCTATGTATCAAGTTCTAGGACAGCCAAGACTATAGAGAAAGATCCTATATCAAAATCAAAATAAACAAACAAAAAAAAMCAAAAAACAACCAAACAAAAGAGATAGGATCCTTTCATGATCCTCCCTAAAAACTAATAAATCTTTAGGCTGGAGAATTTAAGACATAATCATCTTAATGATTTTGTTTACTTTATGAAATTATGTTTCACTATGTATTCCAGGCTAGCTTAGAAATTGGTACCAGCTGGCCTTAAACTCAAATCCTCCTGCCTCTGCTCCACAAATGCTGGGATGACAGGCACCCACCACACCCAGGCAATCCACAGTGAAGTCCACAGAGCTCTTACCAAGTGTAAATTTAGTTTTGCATGTATAAAACAAAGTTAGTTCCGAGCTCATGGATTCTAGTAGTCCTCAACAAAATCATCAACAAATATTAGGCATAAATTTTCCTTCATTTAAATAGTTTTAGACTTTACTTATATCTAGATTGAATTTTTTAAATGTTTAAATTCATTTTAACTGGAGGGCGGAGGCAATGCACATAGGCATGTTGGTGTCTGAGGAGGACAGGTGTCGGATGCCCTGGAACTGGTGTGGTACAAGTTTTAAGCAGCCTACGTGGGCTTTAAGGAACCAAACTCAGGTCCTCTGGAACAGCAGTAAGTGCTCTTAATCACTGAAACATCTACCTGATATTTAAATAATTATAAAATTACCTCAAAGAACCAGAAAAATAAATCGCTTTAAGAAATGAGGGTTCACACATTCTCCCTTATCTCAGACATCATGTTGCTGCCTCGCATGGACAGTTGAGACATTAGTTATAAAACCAGTTTCAACAGCTACACTATGATTAAATCAAAATCGGTGTCTACAAGCAGTGAGAGTAATACTCGGAACTACAGTGTATCTGTTTCATGTATGTATAGATAACCAGACACGAGTGTTTCTTCGTGGGAGGTGAAGCAGGATGATAGGAATTCAAGGTCAGTCTCAAGACGCCTGGGAACCCCTGCCCCACATAGACACATACTTATTTTTAAGTAATCCTAAATTTGAAAGCCATTACCTGGGACACCAAAATGTTGTATAATCTGAACTTTCCATAAGCATGGTTGCTTAGGATTTTCTAAAGCAGACATTTATGTCCTACATCAATGCTCAAAAAGGAGCAATCTTAGCAGAGGGAAATCAACAAGGGTACAAAGGAAAGGTGGAATGGAATTGCATGAGCTTCTTCTTAAAACAACTGCTTGCAAATGCTCCAAGAACTAGGAGATATGCTGAGTACCTTCTCCATGTGTGGCATAGCACTAAGACATTGATGACTCATTCTAGCCCATCCCATCTTTAGTCTTTAATTACCACAGAAAGATTCTGACAGGGACACAGCTGAGTGRCAGGGTATGTGCTAGGCCCAAGAGATTCAACTTCTGCTCAAAAAAAAAAAAAAAAAAAAAAATCTGCCAGACATGATGGCACATGGTGGGCTAAGATAGGAGAATCTAGATTCCAAGAAATCTTAAGTTATACTGCAAGTTTCTATCCACCCACCACCTCCAACACACCACACACACACACACACACACACACACACACACGCACACGCACATACGCACACACTGCATAGGTTATAGCTCACTGCTTGCCTGGGCATGCCTGGCATAGATCCCCAGCACCACACAAAATAATAAAAATAATTTGTGAGGGAAAAGTAGATTAAGATCCAAGAGACCAGCCGGGCGTGGTGGCGCACGCCTGTAATCCCAGCACTTGGGAGGCAGAGGCAGGTGGATCTCTGAGTTCGAGGCCAGCCTGGTCTACAGAGTGAGTTCCAGGACAGCCAGGACTACACAGAGAAACCCTGTCTTGAAAAAACCAAAAAAAAAAAAAAAAAAAAAAAAAGATCCAAGAGACCTCTGTACTGACTTTGCACTTCCTGTGGCTATAATTATTTTAAAATTGTTTTCAAAACTGACTCTTTAGAACAAGTACCAAAGTTAAAGGAGGAAATGAAGATTGGTGTTTAACACTTTTTTTTGTCAGGAGTAGAGACATCAGTCTAGGAGTTGTGGGATGTAGCTCAGTTGGTAGAGGACTTCTGTAGCATGATCAAAAAAGCCCTGAGATCAAGTTCCAGCAGTGCAAATGCTGGGCATGGTGAAACATACCTGGCTTACACTAGTAATCCTAACATACTTGGGAAGTGAAGGCAAGAGGGTCCAAAGTTCATAAAAGACTCTGTCAAACAAACCAACCAAGAAATCCCTATCACTTCTGGGAGTAAAGATGGTGTCAAAATGATATAGGGGTATTATTCATGATTTTGCTTACAATTTCTAGTACTGCTAATCGATCTTATACTTAAACACCTATTCCTTCCTGGGTTAAGCTCAGAAACATAATCGAAATTACTTTCCCGGAAAAAAACTTGAAACCTAACTGAAATGTTTATCAACAACTATCTATTTTAAGCTAGGTATATTTCTGGATTTAGTTTTGTAATTCTGAGTTTTTTAAGGCTGAGTATTGTACCCCAGGTTTACCTGGGACTCACCATGTAGCCCAAGCTGGCTTTTAACACATGGACTTCTCAGTGCTGAATTACAGTCATGTGTCACAACTGGTTCCTCTTGTATTTCTAATGCTTACCTCTGATTCTGAAAGTTCAGTTTACTCCTTTTAATGATGGCAGTGTTGATCTGCATGAACTTACCAGCACACTCAATCAACTCATTTCTGACCTCAAATTTATTATTTTCCCTCTGCTCAGAGCACTTCAGCAGAGTATAATTCTCCATTGCTCCGCTCCAATTCTTTTTGCCAAGAAGTAAATGTAGGAAGGGATTCTTTTAAAAGTTATACACAAAAATACAAAAATGCAAAGGTATTATAGTCTACAGGTAAGCATTGGAGTTGGAAGAAACTAATCACTCAGAGAAAAGCTCAAGAGAGTTAGCTGAAATAGTCCAAGTACTCTGGATGTGCCAAACTAGCGTTTTTAGCAAAGAGCTCAACAGAAGGCAAAAATGAAGTCCCCTCCCCACCTACAACAGGAAAAAAAATGTTTAACCACTTAAATAATATCCACATTTATTTTATTTCAAGCAAATGTGTTCAGATACCATCTCTTCAGGTACYGAGAAGACACCTCAGTCAGTAAACTAAAACTGCAGAAACATGAAGACCTGAGGTCAATCTCTACTTCCACAGAAAACACTGGGTGTAATGGTTTGTATATAATCCAAACGCAGGAGCAAACAGGTAGATCCCTGGAGCCGGCTGGCCTGCTAGCCTAGCCAAATTAGTAGGTCTTGGGTCCACTGAAACCCTATCTCAAAAGACAAGACAGGAAAAAAAGAAAAAAATAATAAAGACAAGGTCGACAGTTCCTGAGAGTAATACCTGAGGGTGACCTTTGGCCCCAACACATATGCCCCTTCACACACATAAACACACACATACACACACACATACACACACACACACACACACACACACACACACACACACACACAAAACGGTCTTAAAATCAGTGACAGACTAAGTTATAAAGACAGGAAAGTGTGAAGCAAGCTTGTTTTGCTTCACAGCTCTTTGTAAGATTCTGGTTAGGTCAATATTTACTCAGGACAAATGAAATTAATTCAACAGTACCTAAATGCAATAAAAATTTTACCAACAAAATTATAACATTCCCTTTAAATATAATTACCAGTTAGATATAGAAGTACGAGCCTGAATCCTAGGACTTAGGAAGCTACATGAAGCCTGTCTCAAAACACAACATCATATGTCACTTTGCTACACCATGTGGGCCTCAAGTAGGTACTCAAGTCCAATTCTAGGATTTCTTAAGTACATCAGCCTCATACAGCTATGTGACTTTCTAGTTTCAGTGGCCCATATAATAATTTTGTTACGGTATATTGTCCTAGTTATGATAAATCTTTACTTTCTCAAATGTAAATTTTTATGTTAATATATTGATTATAATTTTAGGCTAGACATGGTACACATGTCTATAATCAAATCCCAAAATTTGTGAGGTAGAAGCAGGAGGATCAGGTTGGGGTTGGAGAGACGGCTCAATAGCCAAGAGCATTATTGCTCTTCTAAGAGGACCTGACTCTGAGTCTCGGCTCCCATTTAACTGACTCAACCTCCTATTAACTACAGCTCCAGGAGATCCTACTGCTCTGGCCGCCGTGGGCACCTACCCACACAGCAGCAATACACAACTACAGGATTCAAAAGTAGCGATGGGGGATCAAGAGTCACAAGGCAAGGGCAGCACAGCAGCTGGACAAGTGAGTGCGGAGCAAGCTCTAGTGGGGGAGCATGGGCGTGGTCGGCACCATCAGGCTGCAGAAACAGCAAGTGCACAAGTTACTATCAAGTACAACCAATGGAAGCTGCAGTACAGGCTGGATGTGGAAAAGCAGATGGGACAGATACCAGGAGTAGCTGCTGTACCATGGCAGAATCAGATACGCCAGATACACTGATGAACTGTTGGAATTGGACAGTCAAGAGGAAAGATGCAAAATCCAGGGGCTCTTGGAGCACCACACAAGTACCACAGAAGACATCATCCAGGAGCTGCTGGCCAAGCTGCAAGGCCTGCATAAACAGCTGCAGCCCAGCCTCTCAGATGACCATAGCCTGAACCTCTGCAAGGACTGGACACACACTCCCTACCCTGACTGTTGCCTGTATCTCTCTGTTCCCAATCCCCCAAATTCATATTGTTATTTAATGGCTCTGTAACAGTATTTAATGGTTCTCTAACAGAAAAAAAAAAAAAAAAAAACACACACACACACACACAGATTGGCTACATGAGCTCAAGACCCGTTTGTGCTACCTAGACTCCGTCTGAGCAGCAGCAGCAACAGCAACAGCAACAGCAACAACAACAACAACAACAACAACAATAATAATAAACCCTAAGTAACCTTTAATTTTCAGAGAAGTCTGGAAGCCTGGAGTACTGCTGTGACAGGCCTGATCATGCTGTTAGAAAAATATGCAAAACTTTGGGATTTTAGACTAGAATACCACGTTGAATGCAGAGTGGGGCTTATTGGGCCATCCTAGAGCAGAAGCAAGGAAGGTGGTAGTGCTTACAATGATTTGAACTGTGGGGACCACTAAAAAAGTTCCAGAGGGGAAGAATATTAATAAGTAGCCTGGAGACCATTCTTGTGTTATTCTGGCAATAAATATGGCTGCTTTTTGTCCTTGTCCTAAAAAATCTGCCTGACACTAAATTGAAGAGATTAAGATTAATCGCAGTAGCAGAGGAGATTTGAAGACAGCCTATCACTGACTGTGTCATGTGGTTATTAGTAATCACTTACACAGACCTACAGTGAAAAGGAACACTTGAGGCAAGGAGAAATACAAAAGGTACAGCTTGAGAAGAAAAGAAACACCAGAAAACATTTTGTTGGCCAAGTATTATGCTCCAGGAAATAAAAAGTTTAAAGACAAGCCTGATGCTAAATGGAATAAAGGGCATGGTGGTAACCTCAGGGCAAGATCAACCCACACCAAGCTAAGCTTCCAACTTGTGAAAAAAAAATAAAAAGAAAGCTAAAGCAGTGAAGAGACTCATCAACCAAAATCTGAATGCAAATGTCATTGAAGTGGGGGCCAAGTTCCAGCCCCAAGCAACCAGCAGAACTTGGTGGCTTTGACCACGCCCACGTGGCCATTTTGCAGCCTTTACAAAGACACAAGGAGTTTGTATATCATCCTTTTTGCCTCATGAAAGTTGCTGAGGCCAGAATGTTAGCGGTGTCCCAGCGTGGAAGCCCAGAGAGGCTATTACATGACGCTGTGAAAGTGAAGCATGGATTGTGTCGGGAGACCCCACTCTGTGGGAAACACCAGTGTCTTGGGATACCTGCCAACAAACTCTGCAGACCAGAGCCAGCCTGCAGTACAGAATCAGCCAGAAGCAGAGAGAGAGGAGTGTGTTGCCGTCAACTAGCAGAAAGGTGCTGGAGCTCTTAAGAGCATTTTGACATCAGCCATGGGGATGTAAACTTTGTGGATTCTGCCCTGCTGGGTTTCGGTCTTGCTTTAGTACACTATGCTCCCTTTCCTCTTCTGAAATGGTAATTTATATTCTGTGCCACTGTATGGTGGAAGAATGTGATGTACCTTTTGATTTAGATCTTATAGGGGATTAGAGTTAAGAGATTGCCATGCGTCTCAAAAGAGACTTTGGACTTTTAAACAGTATTGGGATTGCAATAGACTATGGGACCTTTCAAAGTTGGACTGAATGTATTTGTGCATTATGATATGACTGGCTACAAAAGCCTATGAAGGCGAGGGAGTGGGATGTGGTAGTCTGAACGAGGACGGCCCCCACAGGCTCATATAGGTATAGCTTTGAGAAGTACCTAAGGTAACTGAGGAACTTGAAAAATATCCCCCATAGATAGAGGAAGGGGATTACTCTACTTAAATATCTAGAAATAAAAAACAAGCAGAAGCTGGGCGGTGGTGATGCACGCCTGTAATCCCGGCACTTGGGAGGCAGAGGCAGGCGGATTTCTGAGTTCGAGGCCAGCCTAGTCTAGAGTGAGTTCCAGGACAGTCAGGGCTACACAGAAAAACCCTGTCTCAAAAAAACCAAAAAACAAAAAACAAAACAAAACAACAACAACAAAAAAAACCCAAGCAGAAGCAGAGTAGACATGGTGGTTGCCAGGCAGGGACTGGGGAAGGAAAACAGGGTATCTGTTGACAAGCAAGTTTTAATTTGTAAGATAGGAGCAGTAATACCCCAACAGTGTAAACATACTTGACATCACTCAAATACACAAACAATTTGAAGCCAGATTGGTGGCTCAATACTACTCAGGAATCTGAAGCAGAACTGCCAGTCTGATCTAAATAGTGAATTTCTGGCCAGTCTTGCCCTAAGTATGAGACTTGGTGTCAGAGAACAGAACAGGAGCTGAGAATCACTCAGGGAACAGAGTGCTTGCCTAGCCCTGGGCTTGTTCCTCAGCACAGCAAATATCAAGTATGTTGGTGTATGCTTGTAACAGCACTTAGGAAATGGAGGCAGAGAGATCAGTTTAAAGTCATCGCTACTAGAGAGTAAATTCAAAGATGTCGCTGGCTATATGAGACCCTATGAGACATCCCCATCTCAAAAAGCAAACAAATGAAACAGATACATGTAACATCTACCCAGATATAGGTAATACAGTGAAAACTATATTTGTAATTAGTGTATGGAAAATAATTTCTCAGTGGAAAAACAAGATGGCATCTGGCAGCTGTAAGTCTAGAACTCTGATTATCTCTTTATACTTCTCAGAAATAAATCAAACTAACCCAAGCTGAGAAAGTCCCTATAATTTATGGATCAGATTGCAACTAAATATACAATGATGATTGGGAGGGTGGAATAAAGGAAACTTAAGCTATTTCTTTTGGCGACAGGGAAGAGGAATCAGTGGTTTGTTTCAAGACAAGATTTCTCTACCTAACACCCCTGGAAGTCCTGGAACTTGCTTTGTAGACCAGGATTGCCTCAAACTTACAGAGATCTGCCTGCCTCTGCCTCCCAAGTGCTGGGATTAGAGGTGAGTGTCACCATGCCCTTTTCTTTTCTCTCATCTTAAAATAAGACTGGAGAGATGGCTCCGAATCTGACAATGTGAATGTGATCTCCAGAAGCTAAGAATGAACTCCACAAAGTTGTCCTTTGACCTCATCATATACACTGTGGAACACGTGAGGACTCATACAGACACACACACACATATACATAACAACAATGAAAATGTCTTTAAAAATCTAAAGTGTGTGTGGTGTGTGTTATGTGTCTGAGAATGATGTTTTCAACCTAATGCTGAAAATTTTAGGGAAAGATTCGATCAATAATGATAGAAGCAGGAACTAGAGAGATGGCTCGAGGTTGAGGATGTGTGCTGTTTCCGGAGACCAGCTGGCAGCACACTACCCTTAGCAGCTCACAGCTACCTCAACTCCAGCTCCAGGGGTTGACACTTGTGGCCTCCTCAGGCAGTGGCACACACACAGACACACCCACAGTAGATAAGACTTTCTTTCCTATCTTCCCCCCACCCCCAGACAGGGTTTCTCTGTGTAGCTTCAGCTGTCCTGGAACTCACTCTGTAGACCAGGCTGGCCTCGAACTCAGAGATCTGCCTGCCTCTGCCTCCCCAAGTGCTGAGATTAAAGGTATGCACCATAACTGCCCAGCCTATACACATAATTTTTAATAATAAAAATAAATATTTTTAATGGTAAAACAGGATGGCGAGATGGTTCAGTGGTTAAGAGCATCTTGCAGCTCTTGCAGAGAGCCCAGGTCCATGGTTGCTTACACATGTCTAAGGAGCTCCAATGGCTACTGCTAGACTCCTCAGCACCAAGCATGCATATGGTAAACATAGACACATACAGGCAAACATTTGTACATATAAGATTTAAAAAGTATTTTTGAAACAAAGATTGATAAAACAAAAAAAAAATAATTTAAAACTGGGGCAAAGTTTGAAAAATTATCGACTATCTGGGTATAATGATGCACGCCTAGAATTTCAGCAGAGATCCGTATATTTAGTGCAGTAATCCTTACCTACTTATGTTCCAAGCCAACCTGAGCTATTAGATCCTGAGGCAAGACACACACACAAATTAAAGACCCAAGGTAAAAACTTTACAATAGAGTTCTCTACAATGATTGAAAATTTCAAAATAAGCCAGGTACAGAGGCACAAGCCTTTAATCCCAGTACTTGCAGATGTCTTTTAGTTTGAGGCCAGCCTGGTCTACAAGGAGTTCCAGATAGCCAAGAGCTATCATATAGTAAGACCCTGTCTCAAAAAACGAAAACAAAAAGAGAAAAGAAAGTTAATTGCAGAAACACGATTTGGAGACATTGCTTAGTAGATGAAGTGCTGCCTTACCAATAAGAGAACACAGTTTGCTCCCCGGAACCATTTGTGATCCAGCATTGGCGAAGTGGAGGCAGGCGGATGGAGCTCCTAGCTAACCACCCTGGTCTGAACTGCAAGCACCCCAGCCACTGAAAAAGACTTTCTCACAAAAAAAAAGGCGAGTGGCTAGAAAGATGGCACTTGCTGCTCTTCCAGAGGGCCCAAGTTCAGTTTTCAGCACCCAAGTCAAGTGGTACAACAATCTCTAATTCTAGCTCCAGAGGATCTAACATCTCTGGCCTATACTCTCGCCTGTACCCACGTGCAGACACACACATGAGAATATAACTGAAAACAAAGCTAAAACTTTAAAACAAAGCAAACGATTCATGAAGAATGACACCTGAAATTGTCATCTGGCCTCCATATGCACCTGCAAGCACACGTATGCATGTATGAAGGCATATGCTCTCTTATGGGGGTGTAAACACATTCCATCATTTACTAAAGTGTTGTAGGGAAAATAGTGCTTTTAATTAGCACACCATTTAGATACCCCACTCCCAAAAATACATTAAAAATAGGTTTCTAAAAAAGTCTAATCTTGGTACTAGAAAAATGGCTCAAGATTTAAGAGCCCAGACTGCTCCCTCCAGAGGACAAGCATTTGATTTCCAGCACTCACCTGGTGGCTTATAACTACTTATAACTCTAATCCCTGGTGATCCAACACCCTCTTCTGGCATCTATGGGAACCAGTCACACAAATGGTACACAGACATACATGCAGGCAAAACACTCAAACACATAAATTAAAAAACAAAGAGTAAAAGATACCACCTTGAGCTAGAAATGTAATCATGATATGTACTCAGTATGTCTAAGACCCTAAATGCAATCCTTAAGGCCACACACACACACACACACACCTATTTTTTTTTTCTTTTTTTTCCAGGTAGGGGGGTTCTGGGGGGGGAAGCTGGAAGGTGGCTCAAGACAGGGCTTCTCTGTGTAGCCCTGGCCATCTTGGAAGCTCCTCTGTAGACTAGGCTGGCCTTGAAGTCACAGAAATCCGAGTGCCTCTGCCTCCCGAATGCTGGCACTAAAGGTGTTCACCAAAACCACCACCACCACAACCACCACCACCATGCCAAGGAAATAATCTTATTAATCTTAGTTTCACCAAAACCATTTTTTTCTTTCTTTTTGACAGGTTCTCCTTATATAGCCTGGGCAGGTCAGGAACTAGATATATACTAGACTATACCAAAGCTCTTGAGGAATAAAAAAAAAGTTGGGTTTTTTTTTGTTTTTTTTTTTAATTAGGGCTTATCTAGCAAATCTGCACACCTGAATTTGATCCCCAGGACTCAAGGCAGGAGAGAACAGAATCCCATAAGTTGTTCTTTGACTTCCACACAAACCATGGTATGCACATATATACTGACATGCACATGCTTACATACATGCACATGGGCAGCCAAGATACTAAAGTAAACAAAGGTAAGTTTAAAAGGGGGCACTCAGGATGCAGGCCAGCTGGCCAAATGCCCTCTGGCATGCAGACAACTTTAGATATGCAGCATAACACAAACTGGGTATGGTGGCACTCTCCTGCAATTCCGAGACTTGGGAGTACAAGATTCAGCTGCTAGTGAACTTTAAGGCAGACTGGATACATGAGACCCTATTCTTTTTTTTTAATATTTATTTATTTTATATATATACATATATATATGATTATACTGTAGCTGTCTTCAGACACACCAGAAGGCAGCATCACATTCTATTACAGATGGCTGTGAGCCATCATGTGGTTCCTGGGAATTGAACTCAGGACCTCTGGAAGAGCAGTCAATACTCTTAACCTCTGCAAATCCTGCAAGCTGTCCTTTGACTCGGTCTCCAAAACACAGTATCAAATAAAAGAAGCATAGGGTTAGTAGGCTGGCATTGTAGCTACTGGGGTTAGTGGCAGTAACTGGTTAGGACAGGGCAGGGGAACCCTAAGTTTCAGGTCAACCTTGGCAACATATCGACAGTGACAAAATAGTCAGCGACAGAGTACTCCTCTCTAATGTGCATGAAGCCCTGGATTCAATGCCCAGCTCTGGGCAGAAAGAAACTCCTCTGGGACCAGAGCATATACCTGCCATGTCGGCCCTTAAGAACTAGAGGCAGGAGGTTCAGGACTTCAGAGCCAGACTCAGCTATCAAGTTTGAGTCAAGGCTAGACTTGATGAGATCCAGCCCCCATAAAGAATAAAAGAAAAGAAATAAATTTAAAAAAATAAAAAATAAAATAAATAAAAGAAACAATAAATAAATAACAAATGTAAAAGAAATAAAGTTCTGCAATTCCAGAACTTAGAAGGGTAAGACAAGGCCAGCCAAGGTAAAGGGCCTCACATGCCTTAAATAACGACAGGCACCATATATATCCCCACTAACAGCTACCATTCATAATTTTAAGCAATTTACTTAATCTGGCACTACATCTACAGATTTCAGAGCGAAATGAAACAATGTGTATAACACAGATAAATGGCAACTGTAGGAGCTTGTGACTGCCTAAGCATAGGAGAAACCTGGACTGCACCCTCAACCTCTAAAACCGAGAGGTTGCCATCTATAACTGTAGCATTCAGAAGACAAAGGCAGGATTGGAAGTTTGAAGTCATCCTCAGCTATACAGTAATTGAGGCCTGCTTAAACTAAAGACCCAAAAGTAAAGTAAAAAAAGTAAAATAAAAATAAGGAAATGACAAGTGCAGTGACGAGAAAGCAAAGCCTGCGGCCATTAGATAACAGGAATGTGCGACTAAAGAAACTGGCTAAAAGAGAAAGATTAAAAAGTATGGGCAACTTATACAATGGGCAGCTAAAGTTAAAAAACCACTTCCAAGTGTACATACATTTTCAACAAGAATCTGGGTCTGTTACCCAAACTGAACATCCTCCAAACTCATTGCTTAGTTTGCAAATTATATTCCTTTCTAAGTTAAAATAACTTCTTGTAACAGGACTACACAATTTTGTTTGAACTATCCCTAAAAACCGGTATCTCCTATATGGTCCTGTAACAGAGTCACACTAAGTGAAAGTAAAATTGATGGACACAAAGTCAGAAATCTATGCATTTTAAAGAATAGTTTATATGTATGGGTGTTCTGCCTGCATGTATTTATGTAGACGTCATACATAYGTCATACATACGCCCTTGGAGATCAGAAAGTTGGATCCTCTTGAGCAGGAGTCAAACAGCTGTGAGCTGTCTTGTGTGTGCTGAGAACTAAAGCTGTATCTTCTAGAAGAGCCCAGCCATCTTAGCAACCCCAGAAATTTATATACGTTTGAGAACTAACTAAACTGTAGTTAGCAAAGTAATTCTATATTAAACCAGGCATAACGTAACTAAGCTTTCACTTACTTCTGTATCTGGCAGTCATTATGGCAAGCTTCTTTCTAGTAATATGCATATTAATTTAGAAATTTAGGGAGAACCAACCCACTAAGAAATGATGTACTTGATAGGCCAAATAACTAAAAACATCTTTTATCTTTTAGCATCTGAAATCAGCCATAACAGTCAAGATAAGCACTAATATTCAAATTATTTAACAGCTCCCTCCCCCAAGCCCTGGCCAGAAAAAGTTGTTCTTACCAACAGTTTCATCGTGACTTTAAAATAATACACAGTAAAATATGGTCTTATTTACATGTAAACATCTGAAAATTCACCTTATTAGAAACTTCAGCTAAGCATGGCCATGCCTGTAATCCTAGCACTCATACAGTTACAACAGAAATGATCATGTACAGTCTGAGGCCTGCCTGGGTCAAAGAGTGAGATCCTATCTCAAAGAAAGAGAAGCTTCAAGTCCAATAAGGCATGTCTGGCATAGAGTACATATAATACATCCAGTTACTAGCATGCAATATCTGTAAGTACATGTGGTGACACAGGCTTGCTATCCCAGCACTCTGGACGCTGAGAGGAGAACACCTGTGTTCAGGGCCAGCATGGCTATGTAGCAAGCCTGTCCACCAGGGGGTGGGAGTGTTATATATAACATAAAAATATATCTAATAAAATTGATAGGATTTTATTTCGGAGCCAGGAAAGTATATCCCTATAATCCCAGGACTCAAGGAAGCTAAAGCAAACTACAGGCCAGCCAGGGCTACACAGAAAAACTGTCTCTAAGCAAAAAAAAAAAAAAAAAAAACACAATTCTTTGTTCTCAGATTCAAACTAGATTTTTATTTTCCAACAACTAATTATCCGTGCCCACAAAAACAGTGACATTAAAGCAACATGCAATGGAGGAAGTCGCACAGTACAGTACAGCGCATCCTAGAAGTTTTCTAGACCAGAAAGTAACTGGCGCTTGCCTCTGTATCTGCTACTTTACTTACTGTACAAAGCCTTCTAGCACCTTTCAAGTTAAGATATAACCACCAATAAATTCAAACATTTTAGGAATGTACAACTGAACCCAGCCTTCATGAAAACTACTCAAAAGCCTATGTCCTCAACCTCAAAGCTTTATATAAACTACTGACACCACTACTCACTGCTCCACCAGAATGGCTGTATATTTTTCCCACCAAAAGTAGGGCTATTGCACCATACGGTCATGGTCTCTGTAAAGAAAAGAAATCATTGTCTTGGTTTATATTTCCTTTAAAAACAAGTAAATGTTCTACAAATTTAAGGTCCTAGACAGTAAATGCTGAAGTTTTCAAAAGAAATCATTTCAATTTTTAATAAACAATCCCCCATACACAGAATATTATACTTATAAACCTACAATATGTATGTGCCACAAAAATTAAAATATACAAGCCTTTTTAACATACCAATGCTTATTTCATGATTCCTTAATTCAAGGATTCAGAAATATTTTTCAGGATTTCAAAGTAGCTTTTTAACTTTTTTAAAGATAATACTAAATAAAATAACCCATTTGAACAAGGCACATACCAATAATCCTAATAGAAGTCAAGAGGAATCCAATCTGGGCTACACAGCTAGAACAAGGCCTGCCAAGACTACACATAAGACCTTGTCTTAAAAAAAGAAAAAGAAAAAAAAAAGAAAGAAAAAGAAAAAGCAGACATAGTGACTCAAGCCTGTAATTCTAGCACTAAAGTAGAAGCAAAAAGAACCAGAGTTCAAGGCCAACTTGGGCTACATTAGACCCCATTTCAAAATCAGGCAAACAAACAAAATCATGTAGAGAATATTCTTTCAAGTACTGACTTTCTATGGGAAAATAAGACTTATCCATAACCATGTTAACTAATTGGAATTCCTATAATTCTGGGAATTATGGTTATTTGGTAAAGCCCTTATCTGTTCAAATAGCTAAGATGAAATGTCTGTATATATGCCTGGATTTCATTTAAAAGGAACCAATGGAGGCAGTTATAAAATTTAATACATTTGACTAAACTGTAATAAATGTTGAAGCAGGGCAGTGTACACATACAGGCTTATATTCCATAATATAAAACTTACTAAAAAGTTCATCAGTAATATTGTCTAAAATAACCAGATAGTTTAGCAAGTAATCTAAAGGATCTAAGAGGAATGGGTATAAAACAGCTAGAGTAAATGAACTTTATGCCTTACTTGTAGTATTTTTTAATGCTACAATAAACAAAACTTGTTTTTAACAAGATATTCAAACTACCCTCATTTTAGGCTAACGATGTCAAGACCTCTAGAAGTAAGGGATGGTACAGCTTCTGCTGCTTAAAGGAAGTAAATGCCCTGAGAAGTGCCTTGTTGAAAACATTTATATTTTCACTTGTATAAACTAGAGAGCTGTGAAGTCACAGGATGATCTATATCATCCTGTCTTCATCAAAAGTACAGTCAGTTAACAGTAAAGTTTGTCCTTTCTGGTAAACTGAGAAATACAATTTATATGCATTATGTTTGTTTGTACTCATGTGAATTGGCCAAACAAGTTACCCTCAGAGAACAATAGGGGGAGAAACCATTCTTAACATGTTTGAGGTCATGGACGGTGGTGGCGCACGCCTTTAATCCCAGCACTTGGGAGACAGAGGCAGGTGAATTTCTGAGTTCAAGGCCAGCCTGGTCTACAGAGTGAGTTCCAGG
>BDUI01010776.1:17557-29123 GCA_002335545.1 Apodemus speciosus
CAGGGGAGCTAGTAGGACAGAAGGGGCCAGCAGGAGTTAGAGGGGGATTACAAGAAAGTCACAGGAATAAGAGGACTATAGCCACAGCAGAAATCCAAAAGGAGTACTCTTATTCTTACAGGACTACTTTTGTAGTTTAAAATAAGTCTCCCAGGACCCCACAGGTATGACATTAGCTGAAATACTCCACAAAGGAAGGGAGAACCTGTCGAGAACATATCCAGAGGTTAGGCATGGCACCCTGGGTGAGGGATGGGGACACCCACCCATCTCCAAAATTTCAACCCAGAATTGTTCCTGTCTAAAGGAAATATAGGGATAAAGAGTGGATCAGAGCCTGAAGGAAAGGCCAACCAGAGACTGCCCTACCTGGGGATCCATCCCACATGCTTACAGAAAACCCAGACACTACTACAAATGCGAAGAAGTGCTTGCTGACAGGGCCTGACACAGCTGTCTCCTGAGAGGCTCTGCCAGATGCTGACCAATACAGAGGAAGATGCTTGCAGCCAGCCATCAGACTGAGCACAAGGTCCCCAATGGAGGAGTTAGGGAAAGTACTGAAGGAGCTGAAGGTGACCTTATCTGGCATCAGTGGGAGGGGAGGCCCTTGGTCCTGTGAAGGCTTGATGCCCCAGTGTAGAGGAATACTAGGGCAATGAGGCAGAAGTAGTTGGGTCGGTGTGTGGGGGTCACCCTCATAGAAGCAGGGTAAGGGGATGGTATAGGGAGTTTATGGAGGAGAAACTAGGAAAGGGGATAACATTTTAAATGTAAATAAATACAATATCCAATTAAAAATTTTAAAAAACAAGTCTCCCTGTCTCCATCCCCAAAATGTAGTTGTAGTTCCTTCTGAATCTGGCTGAACTGAAGCACAAGCCTAACCTGACCAGTGTAGATACTTCCAGARCACTACTGCACAACTCAATGGTTCTCAACCTGAGGGTCATGACCCCTCTAAAGGTTGGATGCTTTTACAGGATCACCTAAAACCATCTACACATTASATATTTACAGGATAGTTCATAACAGTAGCAAAATTACAATTACAAATTAGCAACAGAAATAAYTTTATGGCTGGGGGTCAACAACATGAGGAACTCTTGAGTGGTTGCAGCATTAGGAAGGGTGAGAATCACTGGTAGCTGAAACAGAGTACTTGGTCTTTTTATCTTAGATTTAAGCAAAATTGTATTTTATTGTTGTAGTTGGGTATGAATTTTTAATTGCCTGATCCTTCATTAGAAAGTATCATTTTGAAGGACCCTTGTCTCCATCCATAGTCTTTCCTCCTTTTGGGATTTCTAAGCTACTTCATCCTGATATATCATCATTCATCAACAGGCATCAGTATTTCTATTGCACAAGAGTCAGTGAGATTTTTAGAAAAAGAAATCCTACTAGCTTACTTTTCTTCTCCAGTAACAAGCTTTTCAAAAGTATAAGTAAGCTTAGATACTTAGGGCTTCAAATTCTAAATAAGCTGAATTAGTCTGAAACATGTTCAACATCAAAATGCACTGTTGACATCTTCAGGAATAGAATACTCACCTGTAATCAAGGGGTAGGCTGCCAAACTCTCTCTCTCTCTCTCTCTCTCTTTTAGCACAGGCTTATGGAGTTATAATTATATACAACACAACTTACTCTTTGAAAGGTACAATGTTTTGACAAATTTGTGCACATATATATATAAACACCTCCAAAATCAAGAATGAGACTATTTCTGTCACCTGGGAAGACTCTTCTCTTTCCATTTATCATCATCCCTCATGGCCCACTCTCACACTATGATAACCAATGATTTTTTTTTTTGCCTCTGTAAGTTTTCTTTTTCTACAATTTAACGAAGTGAAATCACATAATATGTGGTACCCTGAATTTGAGTTTCTTCCCATGATGTCATGTTGCCTGAAGTAGCTGATATATACTACCCTTCATTTCTCCATATTTTCCATTGTATGGGTATAAGATGATGTGTCTTTGTACTCAATGCTCCATGGATATTAAGATTGTTTCCATTTTGGAATATTGTGACAAAATTTTCCATAAAAATTTGAGAACAGACTGTTGTATGGTCAAATTTGTGTTTATTTTAAAACAAAAAAACCTAGAAATATAGGTGGATCACATGATATGGGTGTTTCTCTTTCCTTAAAACTGTCATAGGATTTTTTTTCCTTTTTAAAGTAACAATATCACCTTGCATTCTTTCAAACAACACAGAAAATGTCTAGTTTTACCAGAAACTTAACATCAACTATCATGGTCAGCCACTTGTGTTCTATTCCACCAGATGTAGAGTATTATCTAAATATGGTTTTAATTTGTGTCCCTAATTAATATGTTAAGTATCCTATGCCTGTTTATACTGGAGYAGCTTCTTCAATGAAATGCCAGATTGAAGGTTTTGTGTGTTTTAAGTTAAGATGTATTACTATCACCATTATTATTATTACACATTATAAATTCTTTGTTCCACTATTTTACCTGATTTGGGTTGTAATTTTGTTGAATATTAAAAAGTACATCCCATTAATACTCACCAAATATTTATATGGATCAAATTAGACAAAAATCATGATCAAAGTAAAATTCTATAAGAACTTTATCACCCAAAGGTCAATTTCTATAACATTTCTACCACCAGTTATTTTCTTTCCAAAACAGTATGCCATTCAGAAGTTAACTCTGATAGAATTCATACATCTAAGTCAGTTCCACGGACAGCATGCCATGGTGGATTGGGTACAGAAGACATCAAATGTACTATACTCCAGAAGGAAGCACTTACTATGTGATTGTGATAAAAAGTAATCCAATTTTGTCATTCTCATTAGGATATAACATATGTTATATTTTATACATTGGTGAGAGTATCACTGCTTAGAATGAACACTTGGAACAACAACTTTTTTAAGCATTTAACTGCAGACTAATAAAATCATATTTTTAAAGTCAGTAGACATATCTAACTCAGTTTCTTTTTTCCAAGTTCACATTTATTTTTGGACCAATTTTTCGTTCTTGGTATTTATTTTATTACATATATCTGAAATATGTATTTTGCATGCTAGTAGTATCTCCTCTAAATCAAGAATTACTTAGTATTCTGTCTCAAATATAGAAAACAACACATGCCACAATATTTCCTGTTATTCAGGGTTTCACTCAAAGTACATAAGATGGAAACAATTTATCAATGTATAAACATAGGGAAAAATCAACAAGCTAGAATTGCAACTATACAACTACAAATTAAAAGGGAAAGTAAAAGATGCTTGAATCTAAACAAAGTAAGTAACTAAAAGAGCAGTTGGCTGCTGGGAATTTCAAGTTATGCTATGGACAGACAGACAGGCAGGCAGGCAGGCAGGCAGACTGACAGACAGATACATACTGACAAACACATACTAATCTTTTTTCAATTTATTAATTTATTTTTTTTTACACTCCAGATTTTATTCCTCACCCCCCCCAGCACTCTACCCTCTTACTGTTCCACATTCCATACCTCCTCCCCACCCCGTCTCCACAAGGATGTCTCCACTCCCCACCTGACTCTAAACTCCCTGGGGCCTCCAGTCTCTTGAGGGTTAGGAGCATCATCTCTGATTGAACACATATCAGGCTGTCCTCTGCTGTATATGTGTAGGGGGCATCATATCAACACTTTCATGCTGTCTGTTTGGTGGTACAGTATTTGAGAGATCCCAGGGGTCCACATTAATTGAGACTAATGGTCTTCCTACAGGGTCACCCTCCTCCTCAGCTTCTTTCAGCCTTTCTCTAATCCAACCACAGAGGTCAGCAGCTTCTGTCATTGACTGGATGCAAATATCTCCATCTGACTTTTTCAACTGTGGAGGTTGGGGATGAGAAGAGGGGAGCCTGATATGGTATTGGATGAGAGAAAAGGACTGGACTGAACCCCTGAGGGCCAGCAGAAAGAATGGAAACAGGCAACTTCAGAAAGTGAGAGGTTGGGGGGGCCCTCTAGAATGCACCAGAGACATGGGAGGTGAGAGACTCTCAGGACTCAAAGGGAGGGATCTTAGATGAAATGCCTAACAGTAGGGAGAGGGAATTTATAGAGCCCATCTCCAGCAGGAAGACAGGGTATCAAATGAGGGAGGGGTTGCCATTTCACAGTCAAAACTCTCACCCATAATTGTTGATGTCTAAAAGAACTACAGAGATGGAAATGGAGAGGAGTCTGACAAAAAGCAGGTCCAGCGACAGGCCCAAATTGAGATCTAGCTCAAGGGGAGGTCCCATGGACTGACACTATTACTGAGGCTACGAAGCACTCACAAAAAGGGACTTAGAATGACCATACTCTGTAATGTTAATCTCTTCACACTTTCCTTTCCTGATGGTCAATGCCATGGGGAAAATCAGAAAAGACCTAGTTGGAAAGGCTAGATGTATTGATGCATTTTATATGACTGATATACCCAAGGATATGGAACAAGAGGAAAGGGCATGATCAGTAGCTCCACAAGACCACAAATCATCAAACATAAAGAGATTATAAATATACACTATGCATTGAAGAATCATAACAGGAGACATTTAATTCTGATCATAAAATGATAACCATAAATACTCAGTTGTGTAGTCAATGAATGACTTACATTTGGAATCATGGTGACTCAATACAAAGAAATAGGACATATGTTGTGGTCTTCTTGTTTTTACCCAGCTAAAACTTTATATCAAAATTTTTAAATCTAGACACAAGAGGGAAGAAGGATGAAGAAAGATCAATTGCCTTGTTTTTACTTTGACATATCACTATGTAGTCTAGATGCTGTTTCTATTTTAAGCTACCTACTAAATGCTACACATTTCTGTCTTCTGAGGAACTTACATGTCATTTTCCACAGTGGCTACACTAACTTACATTCTCAGAGCAAAGTATTCCTACCCAATCACTACCATCTCATCATAACTAACATTTGTTGTCTTTATTTCCTTGATGATAGCCATTCTGGCTGGAATGTAATATGTTCTCAATGCATTTTTAGTACGCATTTGCTTGATAGCTAAATGTGTTTTAAAAATGCTTCAGATATTTTGTATCCTTTGTATTTATGAGAGAGGAAGGTCTAGTGTCATTCTTCTATACAGAGAGATCTAGGATCCTCTCTTAGTTGGGGTTTCATTGCTTTGAAGAGACACCATAACCAAGGCAACTCAACTCTTACAAAGGCATATATTCCACTGGGACTGGTTAACAGTTTCATAGGTTTAATGCATTATCATTATGGCAGGAAATATGGCAGCATGCAGGCATGGTGCTGGAGGAGGAGCTGAGAGTTGTACATCTTGACTCAAAGGCAGCTGGAAGAAGACTGTCTGCTGCAGGCAGCCAGGAAAAGACCATCTTCAGCACTGGATGAGCCTAAGCATAGGAATACTGTCAAAAGGACAAAACAACAACCAACAAATTGGGAAAAGATCTTCACCAACCCCTACATTCAACAGAGCGCTAATATCCAATATATACAAAGAACTCAAGAAGTTAGACCCCAGAAAACCAAATAACCCTATTAAAAATGGGTACAGAGCTAAACAAAGACTTTTCACCTGAAGAACTTCAGATGGCTAAGAAGCACTTTAAGAAATGTTCAACATCATTAGTCATTAGGGAAATGCAAATCAAAACAACCCTGAGATTTCACCTCACACCAGTCAGAATGACTAAGATTAAAAACTCAGGAGACAGCAGGTGTTGGCGAGGATCTGGAGAAAGAGAAACACTCCTACACTGCTGGTGGGATTGCAAGCTGGTACAACCACTCTGGAAATCAGTCTGGTGGTTCTTCAGAAAACTGGACACTTTTGGAGGACCCTGCTATACCACTTCTGGGCATATACCCAGAGGATTCCCCAGCATGTAATAAGGATACATGCTCCACTATGTTCATAGCAACCCTATTTATAATAGCCAGAAGCTGGAAAGAACCCAGATGTCCCTCAACAGAGGAATGGATACAAAAAATGTGATATATATATATATATATATATATCGTATATATCGTATATATCGTATATATCGTATATATCATATATATCGTATATATATACTATATATATATATACAATGAACTACTATTCAGCCATTAGAAACAATGAATTCATGAAATTCTTAGACAAATGGATGTAGCTGAAGAATATCATCCTAAGTGAGGTAACCCAGTCTCAAAAAAACACTCATGGTATGCACTCATTGATAAAGCAGATATTAGCCTAGAAGTTTGGAATACACAAGACACAATTCACATATCAAACGATGTCCAAGAAGAAGAAAGTAATGGCCCCTGGTTCTGGAAAGGCTCAGTGCAGCAGTGTAGGGGAATACCAGAAGAGGGAAGTGGGAAGGGGTGGATGGGGGAACAGGGGTGAGGGCAGAGGGCTTATGGGACTTTTGGGGAAGGGAGATCCAGGAAAGGGGAAATCATCTGAAATGTAAATAAAGAATATATCAAATAAAAAAAGGAATATTCAAAGCCCACCTCCAAAATGATATTCATCTTCTAACAAGGCCACACCTCCTCCAGTAAGGCCATACCTCCTAACAGTGCTACTCTCTATGACCAAGCATTCAAACATATAAATCTATGGAGGCCTAACCTATTCAAAACTCCACATATCCTATGAAAAATTGTCTGAGGAAACTGTCTCTTGTCTAACATAAGTCTTGGCACCTTTGCTGTGATTACAGTTGCACAGGCTTATTTCTGTTTGTGTGACATATTTTGCTATTATGACTCCATAGCATTGTTTGAAATTTGATATAATAATACCTTCAATATTGTTTTTTTTCCATTTTGTTCATAATTATTCTCACTTTTAGCATTGTTTTATTCTACCACATAAATATTAGAATTTTTAGCTAGCTACAAGAGATTTGAAATTATGAGATAGTTGTGATGAATCTGTACATATCTTTTAATGACCTCAAGTTGTATACATTTTCCAGAAAATTATATAATTTCATTCTTCATGGCTAGAAAAGCAAACTTCATTGTGTATACATACCACATTTTTATTACACAGCCATCTGTTGACAGACATCTAGGGTAATGCTACAACTTGGCTATTGTGAATAGCACCATAATAAATGTACATGCAAGTATCACTATAGTATGTTCCCTCATGTAACTAACTGCAGGGACATATGAAGCTCTAATGCACCTATGTCATATGAAATTTCTATTTTTAGATTTTTTGACAAACTGTATTGACTTCCTCAGTAGCTGGATTAATTTWTGTTTCTCATTAACAGTATATTAGGGTTTTCATTCCCCAATATCTTCACCAGCTTTTGTTGTTATTTATTTTCTTTATAGTATGCATTCTGACTAAGATGGAATAGAATCTTAGTTTGGCTTTAATTTSAATTCCCCCGTGGGTAAGTATAATGAATATTTTTTCATAGATTTCTTGGCCCTTTGTATTTAATCTTTTAAGAACAATTTATTCATTTTATTGGCTGATTTATTATTTACATTGTTCAATTTGGAGTATTTCATTTTATGGGTGTTTTATATGTAACAAATATTGGTGAGCAAATGTCAGACATATTGCTAGAAATGAATTTCTYCTGTACTATGGGTTATCTCTGTATTAAGTTAAATGTTTCTTTTGTAGTAGGAAATTTTTATAAAAATTCATACAATTCCATGTGTCACTTCTTAGCATTATTTCCTGAGTTAACAGGGTCATTCCTCAAAAGTTATTTCATGTGTCTAAGTCTTGAAGCAGTTTGCCTGATTTTTTTCTACAAGTTTCAGAGTTCCAGACCTTCTGTTAAAGTCCATTTTTAATTAAACATTGTTTAAAATAAGGTATATCTACCTGTATTCATTCTTCTACCTGTAGATATATGATTTTTTTGTAGCATCGTGGTTTTTTTTTTTTTATTTTTTGTATCTTCACCCAGTCAGGGTATTAGAGCAATAATTGTTTCACAAAATGACTCTAGTAGCAATTCTTCCCTTTCTATTTTGCAGAAGAGTTTGAAGAACATTCGTTTTAGATCTTCTCTATAGGGCTGAGATTTTTAGTTAGTAGAATATTTGTCACTGCTATTAGATCTGTGTACATTGATTATTTCTTCTTGGTTTAATTTCTAGATTTTCTAATTTCTTGAAATATAGGTTATCAAGAATTTACTAATGATGCTGAAAAATTCTCTGCTATCTGTTATGTTGTATTATCCTTTTCCATTGCTAATTTTCTTCATGGCCTTTATTATTCTTTTATATGTATACATACACACCTGTTGCGGGAAATACTAAAAATGAACTGGCACATTCCCACGTGTGAGCTGACAATTTTGCACCAGCAGCCTGGCTGGCCATGCACTGGCAGGCAATGGCCGACTCTCTGACTCAGAACTCCAAAATCTCTCCACCCAGCTCACTAAGTTCCCACTGGCAGGTCACTGCCATTCCAACCCTGTGCTTCAAATCCCTCATGGCCTTTGTGGTACACCTCAGTCAAACCCATGTTTTGCAGCCATACCTTTGTCTCTTGAACCTGGACAAGCTGTCATGTGAAAGAAAACACAACACAAAATTAGTTCAGAAACAATGGAAACTCAATCACTGGGCACAACAACTAAAATCCTAATCTGGTAAGCCTTATTAAATATAGATCCTCCATGGCTAATCCTGATGGATCCATCGTTGAATCCGTGAGACTCTCTAACTACATCTTGTCCTCTTGCTATCCCTGTCCAAAAGAACCTAACTCTCTCTTGCTTTCCTCTCTTCCCCTCTTCAATTCCGGAGGCCTGCCTACTGCCCCAGTGATTGGTTCCTTTATTCATTAGGGGATTGGTTCACAAGAAGTCACCTGATTATAACTCACTCCTTGTCCACAGCCCCTCCCAGGAGAGCAGAATTATCATCAGCATACAAACAGCACCAGGCCCATCAACAACACACACCTTTATAAATACAATCTGCTAAGTCCATCTACTGTTTCTCATATGTGTTCAGGGCTGACCTTACAATTGAATAGACTATCAGGGGACTTACTTCTAGAGAAGATCAATTTTACTTTTCTGCAGTTTTTAATCTAAGATGGGGTCCTGAGAAATTTCTCCCGGCCATGTTTTCAGGTCAACTGTTGATGTCATTATTTGGAACTTAATTAGAAGACCATATCATTGAAATTTCATGGGTACAACTTCTCTATCACAAATGGAAGACATTATGTCACAATAGGTGCTCTAGTCCACTGGCTCTTAAATCCTTCTGTTCCAGCTGGGCGTGGTATTGCACGCCTGTAATCCCAGCACTTGGGAGGCAGAGGCAGTTGGATTTCTGAGTTCGAGGCCAGCCTGGTCTACAGCGTGAGTTCCAGGACAGCAAGGACTACACAGAGAAACCCTGTCTTGAAAAACGGAAAAAAAAAATCCTTCTGTTCCTTCTTCAACAACGTTCTCTGACCTTAGGTGTAAGAGCTGTGTTGCACATAATATTAAGTGAGGCTAAGTATCCCATGGTCAGTTGTTCTTTATATATCAATGAGTTATGACTTCCTGTAATGGTGTGTCTCCTACAGAAAGAAGTTTCTTCAAGTAGTAAGAGGAYTGTTGCTGGAGCTACACAGAGAAAGAATCTAATGTTTAAAACTGGGTTACTCTCATGCTGCTTTCCTAGAGGYCATACCAGCACCAGAAGCCCCAGGTAAAACCTTGCTCCCTGTCTTCCAACTCCCCTAAAAGCATACCCAACACCCATAAACTGCACCCTATCCACTGGATTCCATATTCTGGCCCACAACTTCAGCAGAAGACCTCTGTTCTCTCTGAGGTCATGCCAGTTCGAGAAACCCAGAGGTTTGGTTCCCAAAACCATGGATGTCGTTCAGGAAAAAAAAAATAAAAACAGCACAGAAACCCTACCAGACCTGAAGACTAGATGGTCACCAGAACCCAGCACACTCAGGTCAGAAGACCAAAGAAGAAACAGAAACCAAAAAGGGAAAAATTAAAAAAATAAAATCCCACCCATCTACAAAAGATGAGTTTAGAAATCAGCAACTATGCCTATAATAATCCAATTCCAGATGACTAGAGGCCAGCATAACCATTCTAATATCTAACAAGATAGAATTTCAACCAAAATTAATTAAAATTAAAAATTAAAATTAATCAAAAGAGACAAGGAAGGGCATTCCATACCCATTGAAGGAAAATTCCACCAAGAAGGCATATCATTTCGGAACACCTATGCCCGAAAGGCAAGGGCACCCATATTAATAAAAGAAATATTACTAAAGCTTATATAACACATTGAACCCCTCACATTAATGGTGAAAGACGTCAACACCCAACTCTCACCAATGAATTGGGCATCCAAACAGAAGCTAAACAGAGAAATAATGGAACCAACAGACATTATGACTTAAATGGACCTCACAGATATCTACTACAGAACAATTCAACCAAACAGAAAAGAACATGCTTTCCTCTCAGCATCTCACTGAACCTTCTTCAAAGCAAGTTTCAACAGATACAAGAAACCTGAAATATCCCCTGTATCTTATCAAACTACCACAGATTAAACCTGGACTTCAAAAGCAACAGAAACAGCAGAAAACAGACAAACCCATAGAAACTGAACAACTCTATACTCTGTGTGTCAAGGAAGAAATGGAAAGAAATTAAAGACTTCAAAGAATTCAATGAAAATGAATGTACCCCATACCCAAACTTAAAAGACTCTATGAAGCAGTGCTAAGAGGAAAGTTTATAGCATGAAAGGCCTCCATAAAGAATTTAGTGAGATCTCATACTAGAAATTAAACAGTACACCTGAAAGCTTGAGAATAAAAGGAAACAAACACACCCAAAAGGAGTGGACTGCAGTAAATAATCAAATTCTGGGCTAAAAGCAATATAATAGAAACAAGGAGAACAATACAAAGAATCAACAAAGAGCTGATTCTTTGAGAAAATCAACAAGATAGACAAACTCTTAGTAGCCAGMCTAACTAAATGGCAGAGAGAGAGAGAGAATATACAAATTTAAAAAAATTAGAAATAAAAAGTAGACATAACAAAAGACACCAGGGAAATTTAAAGAAACATTACATTTTACTTCAAAAACCTGTACTCCCAAAATTTTAAAATCTAAAGGAAATAGACAACTTTCTCAATAGATACCACTTACCAAAGTTAAATCAAAATTTGGTAAAGAATTAAAATAGAACTACAACCACCTAAGGAAACGGAAACAGTCATTAAACATTTTTCATTCAAAAAAGTCCATGGAGAGATGGTTTTAGCATAAAATTCTACTGGATTTTCAAAGAACTGGTGCCAATACTCTTCAAATTATACCACAAAATAGAAACAGAAGGAATACTGACAAATTTTTCTTTATGAGATCACAATCACCCTGATACCTAGGCCCCACAAAGAAAGAGAATTCAGACCAATTACTGTGTTGAATATTGCTGTAAAAATATTCAATAAAGTACTCACAAACTAAATCCGAGAACACATCAAAAAAATTATCTACCATGATCAAGTAGGCTT
>BDUI01010777.1:8503-23860 GCA_002335545.1 Apodemus speciosus
TGCCTCTGCCTCCCAAGTGCTGGGATTACAGGTGTGTGCCACCACGCCCGGCTTCCCCAAGCATTTTCAAACAGAGTAAAGCTCTTTGATATTTCAAACTTATAAGCACACATACTTGGCAACCTCTCAAGTACCTGATTCTTATGGCGTAGGCACCACATGTCATATTATTGTGAAGATTTGCTATAAAATACCCCGGAACCCCTTGAAGCCTCTGGTTACGGAATAGTTACTTTTCTCGAGTTGACAAAACAGGAGCAACTGGAACAGAAGGCAAAGGTGTCCAGGCTCACAGTTTCACAAAGCTTCTGTCCACCATAGTGGGGACAATGGAACACAGGGGCTCTGCTGCTGGTAACACAGAGGCTTGCTGCCATGCCGGGAAGCAGAGCAAACAAACCCTCTACACAGGTCTCCAGCCATCCAGTGATGAGCATGTCCACCAGGCCTCACCTTGGAGGCTCCACAGTCTTTAAAAACTTAGAGTGGAGCAGTCGAGCCAGTGTGAGCCTGGCGAATCCTAACAGCGTGCTTTGTCCCCACGCCCAATCCCTCCCCTCCCCCAGCCGTCACTTCTCATGTGTGAATCCCTACAGTCTCTTCTCCCCCCTCACACCCCAGTCTGTCAGCTTGGCCTAGGCCATTAGCTGGGTAACCATCCTGGGGAGTGTTTGGGAAGAGAAGGCACTAGAGAACATATGGAGGAGGCGGCTTAGCTGCTGACAGGAAGGAGCCTTGGCCTCTAGAACAGGCCAGGACAGAGTAAGGAGCTGACACCCAAGTCCAACCTGAAGAGATAAATTTCACCCTTCAAAAGACCACGGCAGGATGCCCATCAGAGGAATTGCATGTTCTACCTCAGTTTTCCTTTATTTTTCGCGAGCCGCTTCCAAGTGGTAAAATGATTAAATCTGAGGCTTCTTCTCGTTGGGGGCTGAGAAATGGGGGAGGGGCTCAGAGTTGGTGGCACAGCACTGGGATACTCCATGGTCAGGCTGCCCACAGCCATGAAGGACCTGTGCTGTGTCAGGTGGTGCTGAGCCCATAAAGAACACGTGGAAAGTTCCAGGATGTTTTGGCCGGCATCTGGGCTTCAGAATTTCACTTTTAGGAGCTCCATCGATGTCTTAATTAGTGCTGTGTGGATGACTGCTTTGGAAGACATCAATTGAACCAAGCTATAAACAGAAGAGAGAGGGTGAGACCCCAAACCATACTTACTTGCTAAATTTATATCTGAACTACATTTAATGTTTTTACAGGTACCCAACAGGCTTCCCCCCCCCCACCTGACCAAACGAAGGGTTGTTCCTGCTGGCCCGCCTTCCTACCATGCTGGACTAAAGTCCCCCGGAAACCGTGAGCTCAGACAAATCATTCTTCCCAGAAGATCTACAGGTTTTGTTTGTTTGTGTGTTTGTTTATCACAGTGACACAGTGGGAAAAATGACCCTCTGTAATGAGGAACAGCACTGTGGGGTGATCTCTTAGGTACCACCATGCATGACTGAGGGAAAAAGACCTTGCAACATAGAAGGAAAAAAAAAAGTCACTTTTCTTTGGAAAGAAGGGTGTGTCGTGGCTTAGCTGTACCTGGTGGTTTCTGTACTCTTTCCTATGGTTGCCAGAGGCTTCAAACATCGTACATTTCTCCACACACAGGCTGCCAACCCCATCCCCAGGACAGAGCCCTGTCACCTCAGCCTCTCCATCCTGTAGAGGCCCTCATGCTATCTCTGCACACTTCACCTGGCCTTCTAGGGTCGGCAGACATGTTCGCCAACTGAGTGAACTCAAGGCCTATGCAGAGGCCCTCTCCTTCCTTCGCAGTCACGTCAGAAGATCCAGTTTTGTCTTGTTTCTTAAGTGTTTCCCAGTGAGAAAATAAAACACGCCAACCCCAGAACTGGGGTTTGGTTCTCAATGCTATTAAAAAAAAAAAAAAAGAGGAAAAAAGAAACAAAAAAGAAAAAGAAAGGCATTTGTTTTGAGGTGGAGCAAACTAGTGCAGCTTGTTCTGGTTTTTTTGGTTCAAGGTTCAGGCCAAGTCCCTGCTCCAGACAGAAAGAATGTCCCTGGAATGCTTCTTCCAACTAGGGCTCTCAACAGCTGACAGGGCTGGTGTTCAGACGGAGGCCACCTGCTCTGCAGACACCCAGGGACTTCCCTGCAGCTCTGGTGCAGGCTTCTGAGGCTCGGGACAGAGCTGGGCTGCACACATGGGCCCGTTCTCCGAGCTGTGCCACCTCTTATGGGTACAGGCAGAGTGGCCGCCATGCACTTAGCAGCAATGTTGTTGCATGCTTTTAGCAAGGACCCAAAAGAGAAGGGACATCAGGAGTCAGCGTCACCTGCCAGGTTCTCCTGGTGACTATAGTTCCTGGGATGGGAAAGGGAGTATCCACAGACCTGGCATGTGCGGAGGAGACTGAACACTTGTCAGGTGACAGAGGAGGCTCGGGCATGTAAAATGCTGTGGAAATGACCTGAGAGGATCCGAGTTAAGCCAGCCAGCACTCAACAGCTCCCGCAGCAGCTGGCGGAAGGACGCACATACCCAGGATTCCTTTGGTCATTCCTGGTTCAGATCTGCTGGGGGCCACTCAGCAATTTCCATCTCCAGCCAGAAAGTCAGCACCAAGGACTTCCGGAATATCAGGGGGCTCATCCCCAGGGATGGCCCCAGGAGACAGAACAGCTGAATAACTATGCTGTGAATCACCAGCCAGGAATTCTGAAAGGAAGATGTGCTCCCCCTCTGTGTCACATGGGAACCCGCACATCGAGGGATGTGCAAGACCAAGCAGGACCAGCTGCCCTCCTCCAGCCAACTGGGGCTGACACGCACAAACTGGGGGTGGATGTGTGCTGGCCCAAGAGCTCCCGCCCAGACACCTCTGTTTAGGGTTATTTTTTCCAGTGCTTGCCCTTTAGTCAACCCAGCAACAGCTTTATCAAAGGCAATCTTGGACCCCTGACAACCAGTGCCTCTACCCAGGAAAAGGGCCATTCTTGTTCTGGTTTGGCCACGTGGCTAGAACAGCCGGAAATATTCTCTCGTGCTGGCCGTCCAGGAGGGTTAGAAGCCAACATGTGGGATTTCAGCTGGGTGTGCTTTGTGCTCGCCCTGTGATGGCTTCAATTAGAAGTTTCCTTACGTCTGTATCTTCATCAGCTCTACGCCACAGAGTGCAGGGGTGACTGTCAGCTCTAAGAACATGTGCTGATTTCCCCCTCAGGGTTCAACATTGTCCAGTCCAGGGGGAGGGGGGAGGAAGAGGAAGAATAGTGGGAACAGGGAGAGAGGGAAAGAGACAGAGAGAGGCAGAGAACATTCTTGGACCAAACGTGCATTGTTAATGGGTATGGCATTGATTCAGAGCTCCCCGGCTCTAGTTATATAAAACTGATTACTGCAACCTAAGATAATTGCTTCCATATCTAATATTCACAGAAGGCAGAGAGAGAGMGCGTGTGCATGTGTATGCATGTGCATGCATGTGCATGTGTGTGTGCATGTATGTGTGTGTGTTTAAGAAAGAGAAGAGGGATGGGAGAAGGAAAAGGGAGAAAAGGGAGAGAGAGAGGGAGAGGAAGAGAGAGAGACAGAGACACACAGAGAGAGAATGAATAGCAGAAAAGATACAAGATCTCTTCAATACTCCATGTACACTCCTTAAAAACATCTTTTGCCGTGACTTTTCAAAGTCCCAAAATAAATCCAGAAAAGGGGGAAGCTATAAAGATGGGATCCCTGAGATCTCGGCATTCTGGGCTGGGAGCAGATGGCTGGCCGCGGCTGGTCATAGAGCCAGGGCCCATAGACAGATCTGAGACCTACAGCCAGCCAGTTAGCAGCACACAAAAGCCACCCCCTTTCCAGGGGCAGAGCCGGCATGGGTCCCCATCCACACAGTTCCCGTTGTGTCTGCAAGTGTAACTCAGAGGGCAGGAAGATGTACTGGTGAGGACCAGAGCTCAGGGGAGCATGGAGCGTCCTCAGGCAGCTGAGCGAGCCACATCACAGAGGGCAGGGATGTGGGGAGGGTCCCCAGGCCTTCAGGAATGGTTATGGGGAGCCGGAACACGGAAAGAGAAGGCCAGGCCTGCCAGGGAGGGTGAAGCAATGTGGACCAATTCACAGATTAAACTTGTGGCTCTGAAGATGAGATTGATGCTGCTCTGCCTCGTGCTTGGTTGACTCCAAGGCCCTTTGCAGCTTCCTCTTGACTCTATAGAATGACCTTCCTCTACTGGCTTTGTTTCACAGGCAAACATTAAGCCCGCTTCGTGTGTCTTATTGAGACCCTTTATGGAAACGCTGCCCATCCCCTACTCCCAGGCAGCTCCTGCACGGGGGTCACCATCACTCATCTAGAAGAGATGCTCTAAGCAGGTATGACGACATGTGCCTATAAATTCACCCTCAGGGAGGCTATTAAAGGAGGACCAAGAAGTCAGGTCTAACCTGGGCTACAGAGTTTTTCCTCTCACAAAATGAATGAACAAACAGAAAGCATCTTGAGTGGGTTTTTGCCTGCACCTCCCGTCCTGACATCTGTCACACAGCTCTCACTTCCATGGAAGGGTAAGACTGGCTTCACGAGGAGATCAACCAAGCATCCAGTGGCTGCTGCTGTCTGTCGTACAGGTTCACAGAAAGTTAGGAAACATGGTGTGTGGGTAACTGACTTAGTGTGTGGGTTCTATGGCCACGGGCCCAGCTACTACTGCACCCACATCAGAGAAATCTGGGGTTTCTCTTCATGCTCTTTCTGGCTTCTTAGCCTGTCTACACCTCCTCCCCACTTTGGGCTCAACCATCAGTCAGTCTTTAGGAGTATGTCCAGGCCTGGCAGAGTCCTCATGGCTGCTTCTCTGTTCCACAATCCACCAGCTTCTCCATCAAGAGTTCAGCCCAAGGACATGCAGTATTTTCTTTAAGTAAAAGGACCCAAAAGAATTTAAAGATCTGAAACAAACAGCCAGAGACCCCAGTACCTCCTCAGTGGGCACAGCTCACCATTTAAGAAAAGGTAATGTGGAAACACGGGGTGCTCTGTGAGCAGAAAGGGCTAGAATTCAAACATCTGCATTGGAAAAGCCCATCAGTATGGGGAGTGAGACTGGAGGTCGACCTGGGGTGACCTTGCTGCTCCTTAACCACAATGCAGCAACACAGGGCTCTCCCGGAGGAAAGGGTCAGGCTGCCTGCTCATTTGTGGGACTGTCAAGGTGTCTGTCTGCATGGGACAGAAGGATATCTAAAGACAGACATCTTTGCCACTTAAAGTTATAGAGCCTTTAGTCCTGACTTACTTGGTAAGGATTTAACTGGACAATAAAGCCAGTGGATGCCCACGGGAGCCATGTTGGAGTGGGAGGGAGCTACAGAAACCTTACCTAGCCACTACTCTGTACTGCCTAAGACCAAATCAACCCACAGACGGAGGCAGGCCTAATTGTGTCCATTCAAAGACATCTTTCCAGATGCTGTTTCAAGAACCAAGTACATCTATGTGTAAAGAAGATGAAAATCCCCATCCCCGCTAGAGAGAAGCTATGCAGGGTAAAAGCCGGTTCAGACTGGGCCTGATGCTTTATCATTTCTACACATTGAATTATATGAGCCAATAAATCCCTGCAACATCCTGGCCCATTTGAGTCAGCGAGGAGTTTTCTATCTGTCTCTGTGCTTGCTGTGGAACATTTTAACTGCTACCAACATCCTCTGGAGGCTAAACTTGGTCTGCATGCATTTCATTCCACATTCAAGTAAGGAAGAGCTACTGAGGACAAAACTGATGTTTGTCTGTCTGAAACACTTGCCCACCCCTGGGCCACTCAGATCTTATAAATAGCCAAGAAGTAGTATATTTAGGCTAGGGGGAAAAAAGGAATTTTTAAAATTCCAGGAAAAAAAAGATAAAAGAAAAGGGGGGAGAAGGAATTCCACAGGAAATTGAGATGGAATTTGAGAGACAGAATGGAGCACGCATCGCAGAGGGCCGGCCAGAAGAACTGTCCAGAACCGATTCATTATTAAAAGCATCAGGCGATCCCAGAGTGAGCAGGAACCCGGGACCTTCCCAGCGCCTGTCATCGGACGGCCGCTTGGTGGGTGGAATTTCTGAGTGTTTGTAACTGTTAATAGCATTCTTCATTTGTTTGGTTCCCGACGATCGCTTGGAAAAGATGAATGCAGAAACCTCATTCGTTTTCCACTTTTCAGGACTACCAAATGCTCTTCACTGGCTTGATGGTCAATGGAGTCTGTTCTGTTACCCACAGCTCTGAAAGCAGCATCCATGCCCCTTGCCACAGAACAGAAAGCAATTAAAGTGCGAAGGGTTGCTTCAATAAGCCCTTCCAGTTTGCCTGCTGCCTTGCCTGCTGCCGGGAACATTCTGTGACTCTGTCCCTAGGGGTCTCTGTACCTCATCCTGCCAGCAGCCCAGTCTCCTTGGGGAGCTCAGCCTCCGTGCCTTAGTCATATGTAGCCCTGGACCTTGGCTGCAGGGGCAGATGTGATATTCAGTCAATCAGAGGACCWCATCCTGTTGGCCACGCRGCATAGCTTAAGGGTGATCACATGGTCCAAGATAAGCCAATAGGAATCTCGCCAACAATCTGTTGAAACCATTGAGAAAGATGTTATCTATTTAATTTAATTTAATTTATTTACTTTGCCCAGGTTACCCCTGCACTGCTGACAAGTAGTAGAAATGAGAGCACAGGTCTGGGGGACACATCTGGGTCCCCAGGCTAGCCATTCCTAAAGGTTGGAGACTGAATCTATGAACTGTGCATATGTCATTGTGTTTAGTTTGCTGCTGCTTGGTTGCACCTCTCCGCATGTCTGCAGTGTTTTAGMAGGCAAATCAGAAAGAAAGGCAGCAGCCTTGCAATGGGTTGGTGTCCCAGAGAGAGGGTCTTGCAAAGGAGCCTCTACGTGCTGTCTGAGAACACCCTGTCACCGCCATCTTGGATGCAAACATCCCTAGATACCAAAGGTAGACCATGACCTTGGACTCCCCAGCCCTCAGGACTGTGGAAACAAACTTTATGTTCCTTTTAAATAACCTGGTCTGTCGCATTTGGTTACAGCAGCACTCACCAGGCGTGGCAAGGCTTATACTGGTCTAAGTGTTGCCACCATTTTCAGTCACACACCTCCTGTCACACCCAAAGGCGACTTGGGTGTCCCTATTTAGCTTTCCTTTGATACATGTGCTCAGGCACAGAAGTTTAAAGGCAGCGTGAACTCACCTATGTGGTAGTCATCCTCCAAACGGGCTTCTCTTCAGGGACATGCAGCATTTGGGGATGGCTGGGCTGATCTGGGAAGCTGAGTGCGGTCACATCTGGTCAGCTTTTGTTGACAGTGGATGTTGGCATTTGTCTGTCTACAAATTCATTCCGGTTCTTCTGTGAGTTGTGTTCAGTGCTGTGTCCCCTTTCCAATGGGAATTCACTTTGTGTGTGTGTGTGTGTGTGTGTGTGTGTGTGTGTGTGTGTGTCGGGGGGGGTAACTTTTGTGTGTCTTTGCCTGAGCTGATCCCCTGGAACAGGAGTTACTTGTAATTATGAGCAAACACGTGGGCACTGTGAACCGAACCCAGGTACCCTGCAAGAGCAGCCAGTGCTCTTAACCATTGAGCCACGTCTCCAGCCTCCAGGGATTTATGTTTTAAATTCCAACTCTTAGGCAAACTTTCCCTATTAAAAAGGTGGGGGAGAGAGTAAATGTGTCCAACCAACTGGTTTACTCTAATAATATTAGGAATGTTAAGACACAGTGATTTTAGCACTCAAAAAGGCCCCCGCACCATGCCCAGGAAACTGAAGGCTTTAAAGCAACTTTAGCTTCATTTTCTGTAGTCAGAGATTGGGGCAAATTCTATATAAATTACACAAAACACATCTGTTTCTAATAATACTGGCGATTCTCTATACCTTCATAGCCAATGGTTCTCGATCAAATGAGTATTTGAGGGGTCCTATATTACAGCTACGTGGTATTTAAAGAAATAAATTAGACAATTCCACAGTGACTCTCACTAGAGTCTTATTTCATTTCTATCAAGATAAAAAACAAACAAGACTTAGCTGTGCCTACAAGGCTATACAATTCTGATTTCTAATAAATTTGAACTCTGATTTCTACCACTATTAATATTTGGTACATAGTAAAAGACAATGATGTTAAAAGAAAAAAAGAAATACTCTGTTGTTATCTATTTTCTTCTGTATCATAACTTTCCATTTACCTTCAAGAATTAAATCTGACACAATACCAAGATAACAAATTAGACCAGGTTAATAGTCACAAATAGGGCTAGAGAGATGGCTCAGCAGTGAAGAGCATTGACTGCTCTTCCAAAGGTCCTGAGTTCAAATCCCAGCAACTCATGGTGGCTCACAACCATCCGTAATGAGATCTGATGCCCTCTTCTGGGATGTCTGAAGACAGTTACAGTGTACTTATATAATAATTTTTTTTTAAAAAAAAAAAAAAAAAGAAGGGTATTCCAAAGCAAGGACAGTCTTGGCCACTGTGTCTATCATCTCCTGGCTGGCATTAAAATACCCAGAAATTTAAAAAAAATAGTCACAAATAAAAATGATAAGTTAGATAGTAAAGACATTTCTATCTTTTTTTCTAAGACTTCTACAAAGTAGAGATAGTCACTCCACATGAGGCCAAAAGACAAACTAAAATGATAAGATAATAGATTTATTTAAACACCCCAAATAAGAAGTTCAACAGTTCATAGGCTAAAAATAGCTGCAAGTACAGGGAAACATAAAGGCACTCTATGTTTTAAAATTTGTATATTTTTGCTATTTAAAATGCCCATTTCCTTTATCTGTTACCTTCAATTAGTTAGGTAAAATAACAGTCTTGGTTATTTTAATTTTAAGTATATTACTTATACTATATAGCACATTGTGTCCAATACAGACGATTAAAAAACAATCAGATCGCCAGGCGTGGTGGTGCACGCCTGTAATCCCAGCACTTGGGAGGCAGAGGCAGGCGGATTTCTGAGTTCGAGGCCAGCCTGGTCTACAGAGTGAGTTCCAGGACAGCCAGGACTACACAGAGAAACCCTGTCTCGAAAAACCAAAACCAAACCAAACCAAAMCAAAACAAAAAAACAATCAGATCAGATCATAATGGCTTGTAGATTTTAACAGATAGCTCAGGATAATCCTTACTGGCTTTATTGGCCCTCCCTTTTCTGAAGGCGCTCACCTGTCAGCAACTGAGCCTCATCTACGGAGGCATCCTAGCAGGGATGGATCACATAATATTCAATAAAGAACATACCTCTCCCGTGCACAAAATGTGATGCTTGGCCAACAGGGGGCGCTGTGGAGGAAAATTCCTGGAAAGAGGCTAGACCACAGGCTGCTTAGAACTCGGATTACAGAGAGGCCGGATGGTTGCAAGTCCAGGATCTAATTATGAATTATCTTAGGCTATCTTGGTGGCCATTTATGACCCGTCTCCGTATGTGACTATTAGGTGAATTCTTGGTATGCTCTAACTGGCTTCTAGTCACCACAATCTGWGGGCTTGAGAGTGTGCTCCGACTGCAGCCGAGGCCCGCGGCCGAGGCTTCGGCGTTCTATCGCCGCCTGCCTGACGGCTCCACCCATGTATTTGAAAAGTGTCTTGATCTGGATTTTCTTTGTTCTGTTATAARGCTTCATGAACACAGAATTTGGGGTAACCTGAATCTGATCCCAGACCACAGTCACTCATATTTGGCTCCAGAACAAACTATTTCTTTCCCCGTCTGAGGTTAAGAGCTGCATTTTTGTATCATCAATCTACAATTATTTTCAAATAAATACGTCCAAAGCAAATAATAGGAAGAAGACCAAGTCTATTTACAGGCCCAGTGAGTCTGAAGTAAGTCTGTCGTGTGTGCGGACCTGAGTGGAAAGGGCTTCTGATGACATTTCTAGAAGAAAGATTCGGACCAGGGACACACGAGTTGTGATAGGGACGGACAGCTCATTATGAAACAGGGAGTGGGGTGGTCTATAGATCTGGGGCAGGACAGAGACACCCCAAACCCTCCTTTCAGTGTCACGGCCCTTTAAAGGTCATTTGCATACCATCGACCTTTCCAGCATTTAGACACACATGCACATGCACACATACACGTGTGCTTTGAGGAGGGGGGGGTCTAGTCTCTCTGCCCGCTGGCTTCTTTTATGCTTTAAGACCAAGCCTTCACCGCCTTACCATACAGTCCCCCAAGTATGTTCACCTTGATGTCAGAGCCATTTCTCTCTCTCTCTCTCTCTCTCCTGTCACAAATCCACACTCCTACTGACCTAGCCCCAGAGCCCAGCCTATGCTGACCTGCAACTGGTGTGTGGCCAAGTCCCTGTGGTCTGTGTTGGCCAACTCAGAGCTGAGCAGCCTTCCCTTATTTCAAATGCTTCGGGGACCCTGGTGATGTAAGGAGGTAACTAGGGACTTCGAGCCTACCATTGTCAACACTCAAGCTGGCTTTGGTCCTGTTCATCTGAGTCTTAAGAGAGAGAGTGTGTTGACATTGTGTAAATGTGCTATCTCCAGGGGGACAGTCAGTATGCTTGATTTTATGTTAATCCCCAGGTCGTGTTTATTTGGTACATTCACTGTCTAGACAATGTCCACAAGTCAAGTCATCATAAATACTGCTGCGCCTCTTCTGATCAGGTAATGAGATGCACATGAAAATGAGTGTTATAAAAGAAGATGTCTTTACTCCAAGTTTCCTGAACAAGGGCAGTATGCCCTGGTGGACCTTTTGGGTTCAGACTAGAGGAGAAAATAAAGTAGATTTTTTTTTAAAACTATATTTTTAACACACACGGGGCAAGGCAACAAAATCAACGTAGGATCTGCTGGGATTATTTTAGCAGCTCTGGGTGAAGGGCTGGTCCATGGCTGTTTGGCGTGACCAGCTTTATTAAAATAGTCTTGGGCATGGGGATTAAGAGACAGGGGCAGTCAGAAGGAAGTGAGGCACACACCTGAGAGTGTGGGTGTGGGGTTCTCAAAAAAAGAAAAAAGAGTTACAGAGAGTATGAGTGTGGGTAAAGGCTCCTGGAGAAGGAGCCACACCCAGTACTCCTGGCATACATACCATTTTGGTGGCTCTCAAGTTACAACTCAAAAGCTACTAAAGACCTCTGTCCCCCATTGTCTTCTGATAAGTGAGATGCCTTTGATAGAATTATAATCCCGGTGTGATAAAACCAGGAGCCACCAGGGCTGCACAAGGGTCCTTGCTCCGTGAATGGGTTTTCTGGTGAGATTCCTCGAAAACTGCATATTTTCATCGGTGCAAGGAGGGTGGCCTTGAGCAGTTCCTAACTGTGCTCAAATCTCACTTCCTTGAAAAAGTATCAAGGTATCAGCTGGACTCTAGAATGAAGGCTTTTCCCCTTCTTGTGCTCCTGAAATGTTCCTTCCTTTTCTATCTGGAGTTACCTCTATGCTTAGCAAGATCACAGATGCCGGTGAATCAGCTATAGAAACCGGAAAATACAGTCATTACAAAAGTCGATGGAAATAGCTGCGAGGTAAATCAAAACCCCACAAAGAGGGGGGTCCATCTCCACTGGGGAGATGGCTAGGAGAAGCCATGCTACAGTGTTTCTATCCCTTCATATCCTTTGTGCCAATATTTCCCAACAAGAATTCTGATGGTCTCCATTCAAGGTAGTGAGCTCYCAAGTTCCCTCCCTCCCTCCACTGCACCCTGGGCCCAGCCTGGGCAAATTCTCATGGTGCATTCATGCATGGAGCTGAGTGGGAGAGGGCTCCCACTGCCCGTGAACTGATGGGCCGTGGCTGCTCTTCCCTGGCTGGTACCCAACCCAGCAAGCGGCCAAGTGCCCAGAGCTGCCCTCCACTCCCACACTCTTGACTTATGGCCAACAGAGCAGAATGTTCCCTGTACCCACTGACCAAATAAAGGCAAGGGAAAGGGTGGCCTCGGGGCATGGCTGCTAGGAAGGCAGCATCCATGTGCCCTGCTGAGATGTTCTCACAGGAAAAAAAAATCCTAATGCAAAACTTCATGGCAGAATTCCTCCTTTCCCTAAATCAGGATCCGCTCCAGAGAAAGACCCTGTCTAGTAGCAATCCAGTGTCCTTCTTCCTCCTCTCCCTCCTCCTCCCACTCTTCCTCCTCCTCCTCTTCTTCACCTTCCTCCGCTTTCACCACCACTTGAACTCCCATCTAAATACTAAAACAGGACACTTGATAAACATACCTCTCCTACTCCTTGCAATAATTTTTCAGGTTAAATTTTAGTTTTATTTCCATCATGCAGATGACAAAACACTCTGGCTAAGCTCATTTATTCCATTCAAMCTAAGTCCTTGTGTTCTTGGGGATTTGTGGGGCCAGGGCTAATATGTGACCGTGGGACCCACTGGATTATTAATGGAATGGAGGACTTCCTATGACCTGATGGCGTCACCATCACTGTAATAGGTGACGTGCCCCTCACTTGTTTGTGGCAATGCTCCTGTAGACAGACCTAGTTCACTGCCAATCATATGAAAGTCTAGCTCATTCCATGTTACTCATGGCACAACACTTGACGGCCACGATCAATTGCGTCTCTGCGCTAGACTTGTGATAATTATTTTAGAACACACTTCTACTCATTAAAGACCTCAGCATAGCCCCACACAGTGCACAGCAGTGAAGGCCTTGCCTCACGGCTGTTCAAGGAACTGAAGACAGACAGCTGAGAGCTCTCGGGACATTTTTTTTAATCACCCCCTCTAAAACCCAGTGAACTCCATGAAGATTGAGCAAAAATAATGTGAGAGCTGGAAGAGAGAGGAGTGTGAAATGTCATCTTCAGGGCATGGCGCAGCCATTGTAAGTACAATCTCAGAGCTGTGGTTGCCAGCATGGGGCCCTCACAAGAATGGACCTGTCTACCATCAGTCATGGCTCAGGGAGGGACTGTGCCCCACCCTGCTGAACTATTGGCATCTAGTAGATTCTAGAGGAGTGACGGTCATTATCTTCAGTTGTGTAGCCACCTGTGACCCCCCACCCCCACCCCCTGTGCTTCAATGGCTAACTCCAAACTTATATATAGCATGTGGATGGCCCTAGTTAACATCAGTGAGTCACAAAACAAGGAATAAGGACGTAAAAGGAACTTTAGGGAGGCTGGAGTATGACAGGTGGGGGAGGGGGATAACAGGATGAGGAGTAACGAGAATGCACTATATTGCGTGGAGTGGTCAACCCTTGAGTTTAATCAATAAAAGAATGATTTCAAAAGGGTTGGAACGGCACGGTGTGCTGCGCTGTCCTAGCAGAGGCCTTGGCCATCTTGGCTTTGCTATGCTTGGCTTTTGCTTGGTGTCTCGAAGACACCAAGAGGCTACAGGCAGTGGTGATCACCACCACGTGGGTTTGAGTGAGTGAAGTGCCCACGGGGTAAAGCTGCCTAACAATGCGTTTCTCAGCACTTGACCTAGCCATCATCATCATGGCCCCCACCATCATCTTCCAGCCTGGTCAGCATCATCCAGGCCCCACCATCATCACCCGGCCTCGCCATCATCTGCAGTGTGACAGGTTCCCACACTGTTCTGGGCTACTCCCGCAGAAGCCTCCGTCCTTGAGGTTTTCCTCCACTCACTCCTTCTGTCCCTGCTGCCTCCTGCCATCTGTGACCGCCATCCCATTCACATCTGCACTCTGCCCCCCAACTGTAGGCTGTACTCTTTTCCTGTCTGTAGCTCCGAGAGTCTTGTTTCCTTGAGGGCCCAAGGACAGCAAAACGGACCGAAGAAAGGCAAATCTGGCCCGCCACACTTGGATTCAGGGTTCTGAAATGTAGGGGAAGGGAGGGAGCTAGGGGAGGCCAGGAATAGGAGAGGAACCTTGTTCCCCGAACCCCTGTGTCCTCCTCTGATGTTTCATTTCTATCACCAGCATTGTAGATTTGACAGCCATCTCCATTTAACAGTGCCGACTCAGTGTTTCTCTCACAGTTGATTTTGTAAACCCTCATTTACTGCTCAGCTTCCTCCTAGCTGAGTACTTCTGGAAARCAGACTGAGCACACACACAGTATAGAATAATGCTTCTTTGAAAAGGTCCCATTGCTGGGGCACCGCCCCACGAATGTTTGGTCTCCCACCTTTGAATCTGAATCCTGGCAAGGGGATATGCAAGGTGTATTATCAGAAGGGGGGCTCCCATCTCTAGAACCTGAGTGACTGAGAAGGGACATCTCTAGACCTGAGTGACCGAGAAGGGACATCTCTAGGACCTGAGGAAATCACAGTCCAACATGGGGATGTGCCTAACATGACATAGAAATGTCCAGCCCCAGAGCTCACCCAAACGCTGTAGATGCCGAAGTTGCTGCTGAGGCCAGGCTGGCAAGGAGCTGCCTTCGGAACATCCTACGCTGGTCTGTGAGTTTACTCTCTCCAGAATACTCTGACCTTTGAAGTTCGATGACCCCCTTGGGAACACCCCTGAGCTATTTGGCTTAGCTCTGTCTACAYGCCAGCATTCCCTCAGGCAAACACTGAATGCAAACCCAGGCTTAGAAATGCCACCGTGCAAGCCCTGAGAGGTCGCAGGAAGAGACCAGACAGAGGATGAGTGGAGCCTGCTGGGAACTGACACCAGCCGGTTGCTTTCTGTCCACCCAGGGACGGACAAGCTCTAGCCGGATGTACAGATGGAGTTTAGGGTATACTGGGACAGATGCTATTATGCGTATGCATAAAATTTTAGAGTGTTGATTAGCCAAAGGGGAGAAAAAAAAATCTCTAAAGCTGCCCACAGGCTGGTGTTGCTCTCCACCATAGGACTGGGCTGGTTTCTCTCTAGAGATAGAGCTTTGCACATCTTACCCCACAGTCCTGGCAGCACCAGTAAGGGATGTCTGGCTGCTCRTGTTGCCACCAGGAGTAGGGCAGTGTTGGTTAGGAACTCGGGCCCCACAACCTGAGCACCCAAGTCCCTCAGCTGTGGCTGTGAGCTGGTTTTCTTCCTCTCTCCTCTCTCCTCTCTCCTCCTCAGTAATGCAAGATGGAGAACAGCAGCAGCTTCTTGGGAGGGGTCCAGCTGCTGTGTGGGTGCCCCTCATTGGGCACATAGTAGGATTTCAAAAAAGTGTTTGTTTTTTCAAAGAGTTTTAAAGCACAAAGGATAATGGGTTTCATTTTCATTATCTAGGGTCGGACCATAAGGTTTGATTATGTTCACATGCTTCTCAAACTGTTGGCACTTCTCCTCTATGTAAATATCCTCCTCGCTTTCGTGTATATGTGAGTGTGTGTGTATGTGTGTG
>BDUI01010778.1:23259-43991 GCA_002335545.1 Apodemus speciosus
TTTTTTTTTGTTTGTTCAGTTTTGTTTCTTGTTTTAACATGCTACATCACTGTTGAAAACAAAAACATTTCAAAAATAATATATAATATATATATATATATAATATTTATATCATGAGAAGCTATTGGCTAGCAGCAATGATTCTAAAGTTATCTTAGCACCAAGACCATGGAGGCAAAGGGAGGATCTGAGGGAGGACGGACAGACTGCAGAACCAGGAAAGGGTAGCAACATGTTCAGTGTTAATGACATTTCCATGAGGCCTCAGAGGTGAGACGAACCCAGAAGGAAGGAAGCTACCACAGAGCTGTAGGCCCGGCTGGGTAGGCTCAGGGCATGGGGGGGCTTTGCTTGTGGTCGAATCCCCAATACCCCACTGAAGGAGAGGGACAGTTCTTTGCAGAACTGACCACGGGCAGGTCCTTCAGATCTCTCTCTCTTCTCCAAAGACAACCCTGTATCCACATTCTGGGATCTGCACAGACTGCACAGATCAGATGTGGAAACTGGAGAGAAGGTTTTTAACAGCTCGTGCACATTTCTGAAAACTCTTTGCGAGGTATACTGGTAGATAGATGAGCATTGGTCAGACTCCTCTAGTTTAAACCACTGTCTCCTCCCCTAAGCGGGGAGGCAAGAGACATTTCTAAAGCTTATATGTAGTTGCAAAGTGTGTGTGTGTGTGTGTGTGTTGTGCATGTACATGCATGCATGCGTGCATGCATGTGTGTGTGTGGTATGTGTGTGTGCAGGTATGTATACATGCTTGTACCTTGAGAATCCTGCCTCACTTACTGTTTTCTCCTTTTCTATAGGATATCTCAACTCTATTCAAAATAGGAAGAGTTYCCAGGCAGAGAAACACTGCCTGGTGTCCTGTGACCTTCCTGCAAGGCTGAAGAGCAAATCGTCAGCCTTTTGCAAAAGGAACAACCTCTCTAGGCACTCTCTGAGTTCTGTGTAACCCAGGGCATGACCTGCATTGACAGTGCTGCCCTTGAACTACAAAACAGCTGCTCCTTGATGATGAAAAGAAACACAAAATCCGGAAATACATTCCATAATTATAAAGACAAAAAATGTGAAAGTTGAATATACACTTTTCATTTTACCTGGTTTTAGCCAAAAACAACAAAACAAAACAAAACAAAACAAAAACGAAAAGCAAAAAACAAAAAACAAAAAAACCAACTGTGGTCCTGTTGGAGTTTAGATCTCTTGGCTCATTGTCTCCCCAACAGCCCAAGATCTGGATGGAAGTATAATGCTTTCCCCTCCAGTGGCTGGGAAGGATGAGGCACGAGGCTCACCCCTCCTTCCACTCCCAAGATTTCAAGCTCAAATGTGAAAAAAAAAAATTATGTTCAGTGTAACAGCTCATATCTTTAAACTCCAGAGGCCTGAAGAAGGGAAGTGACAACCTAGGGTTGGGAGAGGTGACACAGGGAGCATCGGCACAGGGTGGGGGTGGGCGGTCACAGCGGGCTCACTGCTGAGGGAGACTGGTGCATTTGATGAGGGACAAGGGAAGGAACCAATCAGAAAATGAAGAACGAAAGATCTCCCAAGCTGAAGTCAGGTGAGGGGAGAAAGACCAGATAGTCCAGTCCGGAAATCCAATTCACCCCCATGGACACCCAGACGGCATGTATCTGGGCCAGAAAGCCCACGAGGAGACCACAGAGCCCCCAGCCATGAGACCATCCCCAAAAGAAGGCAAGCCCAACCCCCAGCCCTCGACCAACACAAGAGAACAGAAACAGAACAAGCCACCTCAAAGTGACAAGAGAATCATCATTTAGCTTATGCCGCTTTGACGGTTTGGTGGGAACACGTGTGGCCCCAGAACACGCTTGTGTGAGTGACGATGAGTTGCCGCGTGGGCTGCAGCTGCCGAGTGCGGAGACAAGAGTCAGTGGCCAACACTGCTCCTTTCTGAAAGCTGCCAGTGGCTTCTGGTGGACATAATTAACTTAGTTTTAAAAAAATTTCAGTGTGGTTTTATATATATATATAATATAATATAATATATATTTATATAATATATCAAAGCTTATGAGTATAGATTAAAAAAATATTCACCGCTTTGGCCTCTGGAGCGAGCGCAGGCCCCCTACATGTCTGGGTAGAACTCGGAGCCATGGTCCACAACCTGCAGCATGGGCTTCTGCTCCAAGGCAGACATCCTACTGAGGACCTCGGCTGACAGTGCGTAGCTGTTGCCAGACTTCTCCTCAAACCAGCTGTCCAGGGCTCGCTTGGCGTCAAAGTTGGCGATGGGCGGCCCGTTCACRGCAATTGTCAACAGGTCACTGAGCTGCTCCAGGGTCAGGCGGGAGCGGTGGTTTCTGCGGACCCGCTGCAGGGCACTCCGGCCTTTCTCGCAGCAGGCGGTGGAGGTGGGGAGAACCTTAAGGACCTGAATGATCTTGTTCAAGAGCGGAAACCTCTGCTTGTACTTGCAGATGTGGCCGATGAGGTCTTTGAAGCCATTTTTGGTGTAGTAGTCAGCCTTGAGGTCTCTCCACTCCATCAGCAGGCTCCCCCGGGGGTCCATCCCTTCACGGCACACATCCCGGGAGAAGGCAGGGATGGCCTCCAGGTGCTCGAAGATCTGAACCATGTCCTCCTTGCCGAAGCTGAGGAGCTCCTCGCTGCTCCTGGGCCAGGCGGCTAAGTCGAACACTTGACAGGCCTTCACAAAGACCCTGCTTCGGGAGTCGAACCTCTGCGCCAGAATGACCTGTGTCTTCTGGCAGATCTTCTCCCTGATGGACTGAAACTTGGCCTCTGCCACCCTGAGGTTCTTCACGGCGATCCCATTGAAGCTCTCTCGGAAATTCTCCTCGAATTCCTGAAGGTACTCCCCCGGGGAGTCGGCGAGCCGGCTGATCTCCTGGATAGCCTCCTCGATCTTGTCGTCCACCTGCGACACCAGGAGGTACTCGCCCTGGAAGATGTAGGCCAGGCGTGACAGCACGGCGATCACGTCCAGCAGGAAGTAGATGAGCTTGATGGACTGGTAGTCCATGAGGAACTGCAGCAGGGCCAGGGCTATGGCGGAAGCGTCGGCCCGCTGCGTCTGGCTGCTGACGTCTTTCAGGTGGGCCACCACTTCCAGGTAGTCCTTGATGAGGGCGTTCAGGACATTCTGCTCGCCAATGATCCACCTCACGGCACGGATGTCCCCCAGGAATTCAGTCTCCTCGCACAGGGTGGAGGCCGTGGCGCGCAGCTCACACATGAGGCGTGGGGAGTAGCGGTAGAAGCTGAGGAGCTGCTTCAGGTTGTTTTCCAGCTCCTCTAGGCAGGGCAGCTCCTTCCCACTGATGGCATCCAGGATCTCCAGGTGGGGCCGGTGCACCATGAAGGGCAAGCACAGCAGCCACGGAAGCGTCTTGCGGATGCTCATGAACATGCTGGCACGCAAGCTGGCGGTGATGTTGGCCCCGTCCACTCCCAGGCCCACAGTGGGCTTCTCATCCTGCAAGCGGATGCCCAGAGCAGCAAAGGCCCGGTCAAGCGCCTGGAGATAGCTTTCCGTGCTGGAGAAGCCTAGCTCCTGCAGGGATAGGAATTCTGTGGCCGGGGGTCCATCGCTGCTGGTATACTGCACATAGACAGCCACCGTGTCAGCCAGAAGGTCGTCACTCTGCCCGTCCAGGATGATGCTGAGACAGGGCGACTGACGGATGCGCTCCACCAGGTCCTCTCTCAGTGCCCGGGCGATGTGATGGATAAGGATCTGGCAGTCCCCCTCATTCATGTACTGGTCTACCACCTTGAGCTCGCACTTCCGCAGCAGCTCTGCCAGGGGCCGGAAGTCGAGGTAGGGCCTCCCCTCCAGCGCCAGGTGGTAGGCGGTGTTGAAGAGCAGGGTCATGTTGCGGCACATCTCCTCTGTCTTCTCCGGGTGCATGCGCAGTTTGTACAGCTGCAGACATTTCTTGTGCAGGTTGCTCTGGCTGTGCAACTTGATGGTGTGGATTTTAAACTGCTTGGAGCCGATGATGAAGGCGGAAGTGCGCGAGGACTGCACCGTGTACTGGCGGCACACGTGGCACCACATCTCGTTCAGGGTCGGGGAGTACCGGAGGAACCAGAATTTCTTCAGCCACTCCTGCTTGAAGCGCCGGATGCGGCGTCCGGCGGCAGAGGACATCTTGGAGGGCTCATCGGTTGCCGTCATCACGTCGTTGGAGACGGATTCATCTGCAGAATCCACTTCCTGGTCATCGTCCTCCAGGATGGCGGGGCCGGAGACCATACTCTCTGAGGCTGGAAAATAAGAGGGGAAGGAGAAATTCGCGTGGGCTGTTGACAGCACAGACTCAGCAAGGGACTCTGAGGGAGAGCAGACCCCACAGAGATGGAAGCCCAGTCTGGAGTTGATTCAAGAGTAACCCTGCTCTCCGCACTGGGGTCCCCTCCCCATGAGTTGCCCATGGTGGTCGGGGACACTACTCATTATGCTCCAAGCTGCCTGCACCTGAGCTCAGCCTTGACTTGTGTGTGCTTCTGGGGTGGAATGTTCTAGAAGAGGCAGAATGTTTGATGTCACACATTCAGGTTACACTGGAGGACCTGGCCCTGGAATGTCCACCGATATGGTCAGGGTAAGCATGTGGCTCTTAACTGAGGCAAGGTGAGGTTTGTATGTCTGCCCCAACCCATCCTGAGGGSAGTCGAGAAGGACAGCCTGAGGGAAACAACCCGGCTTAGCTGCAGATCTGCACGGACTCGACCCCCAGTTCTTCCTTGGTCCAACAACTTGAAGAGATCCAGGCAGCCAGCCAAAAGGGACAGTCACACAGCCTCCGGCCCCAGATTCTCTGGTTCCTCATCCTTCTAGAACTGCAGGCTGGGAACCGAGCACCATGTGGGGAGGACAGAGTCTGGAAGAAGTGGAYGAGGCTGTGCTCCTGGCCTGAGTTTGGGGAGCTGTAAAYGCTCCCAGCAGACACCCTGTTCAAGACTGGGGGAGAGAGAAGTTGGGTCAGGGGAGACATCAGTGGGACCCCGCCCCCAGGAGAAAAGAACAGGTCAAGAACACAGCACACAGCCCTCCTGCGATGGGACGGACTTTATTGACAAGGAGATACAGGTTGGCACACGCGATGCCCCCGGAGCTTCAYGCCAGCCTGCCTCCGGCACCTGAGGGAATGGCTCCCACCCCAAGAGGTGGCTGCCTCCCTCTGCGTTGCTTTCCTCTGGTCTCTTGGCAGGTGGCTGCGGCAGAGCGCTCTGGGCCACCCTCCACACAGCGCGTGGCACTACACACTCTTCCCTTTAACAGCAACCTCATCCTCGGCCACTTACCTGCAGGGTCTGAGAACTCTGGGAGCTCCAGTACCTGCGGCGGCAGGAGGGGGGGCTCAGGCAGCTTTCCAGACTTAAGCATGTCCAGCTCCGCCTGCAACTCCCGCACTTTCTTTTTTAGGCGAATGCAGTTAGGACAAAAGGAGGTGGTGGGCAGCTCATGGGGGTCAGATGCCAGGGAGGCCTCGGCGGGACTGTCGGCCTTGAATGACGTGGGCTCCTCCTCTTCATCTTCCAGCGGGCCCAGCTCCTTGGCCACCCTTTGAGGGACCTTCCGGTCCCCTTCCCCTGGGGTCCTGCAGATGCCTTGTGTCAGGGCAGCTCTGCCATAGTCATCCTCCTGGTACTTGGGGACTTTCCGGATGACCAGGGAGGTGCTCAGGGCCAGCTGGCGGGCCTCCACATTAGCGGACTCCAGTGAGGCCTCTAGCACGTCCTTGAAGATGAGGTCTATTTTCTTCTTCTTGGCCGGAGGGTGCACATCCCCCTCCTCAAAGCTGCGCTTGTAAGGACTTCTGCCCTGCTTCAACACAGGGAACTGAGTGGGACCCCTCAGGTCTTCTGGGTTATCCAGGGCTTGCTCAGCCTTCTCTCTCTGCAACCTCTTCTCTCCTAGGAAGGAAAACCAGGGTGTGAGGATGTGGGGAAAGGCCCCGAATGGAGAAATCGACAGGGAACAGAACGGGCCTTCTGCTAGGGGATTGCCTGACACAGCCCCCTGGTTCTGACCATCTGGGTCAGGTGAGACCCAAATGGAGAGAAGATCATAGGGACTAGAGTCACAGGACCTTTACAAAAAGGCCTCACACGGGTGAACRCTGCACTTGTGAGTTAGGATATGCCTCGAGGTGAGAATAAATAGAAGTTAGCATCCTACAGGGATGGGCTGGCCATGCTATGCCCCAGAAGACAGCATCTCACTCTCTCTGACTAGTGCAACAGCATCCAGAGCTGAGTAACCTCTCTGCCCACTATGGGACAAGCTGTCCTCCAGACTTAGAGGCGACACGACACGACACGGTGGCTGCAGTACCTCAGTGGGAGGCCTGGGAAGCACGGCCCYGCCTTCCTCCATGCTCAAGGCTCTGGAGAGCAGAGGGAATCAGCCGCCCTAGAGCTGCTGCCTCTCCGTTCTCCCAGCAGTCTAACGACAGGAAATGCACAAAGAAGGGTGGCCCAAAGTCCTGTGGTTCTCGGTCATGGCTAAGGCTGAGAAAGGAAGCGGRGGGGGGGGGGTGCCTCGGGAAAGATTCCTAAACGTGCCCAAGTATCAGTCTCCCTCAAGATAAGGGCAAGGTGGCTTCGAGACCCAAAGTATTCTCAGATACAGCTGTTTCCCCACCCGGCAAAAGATGCCTCTCTTTCCTTCATTTTTAATTACCTTGAAATGTTGGTGAGATCACCAATAGTAAGCTATTYTAGGTTCTTTAATGAGGCCAGCAGAGTTGCACAGACTGCTGTAGAAGTGCTGGTGTGCCCGAGGGGAGACACGCTGAGGAGTGTCGTCTCTCCACTTTCAGAAGGTCCTGCCAGCAGAACCTGTGGGCTTGGGCAATCTCAAAGGCCTCCTGAATTGGCCAGGGTCAGGCTCCTTCCYGGTGCTGCAACCTTGGGCCTCTGGTCAGTGTCCAGGCTTCTGAGGAAGGATTTCCTAGGCCCTGGGTGAAGGTCAGGAGGCTCCAGRCTTGGCCTCCCCCAGCTGCTTCCCTCACGTCTCCAGGCCCCACAGAAGACAGCACAGCGGGGTTTGAGCCACTCAGGTCCCTATTCTGTCCTCACAGGCGCTGCTTGAGTAATAACCTCACCCCAGGCTCCCAGCACTCAGGTCGCTTCCAGAAGCCCCTGTATCTGTACCAGCAGAACCACAGAGAGCTCAGTGGTGAGTTGGAACCTTTTAAGATGCATTTTGTGAGTTGGAGAGACGCCTCAGAGATGAGAAGCACTGGCTGCTCTTCCGAAAGACCTGAGTTCAAGTCTCAGCACCCACATGGCCGTTCACAACCCTCTGTGACAGACTCTAGTCCCAGGGTGCCCAGAAGACATCTCAAAGGGCAGCAAGCATACACATGGCACACAGACATACATGAAGACAAAACAGCCATTACATAAAACACATCAGTAATGTAATGCAATGCATTTGTGTCACAGAGCATGTGTGGTGCTCACCAAGCTGAATCTCTGAAAATCAAGGGTGCCCTTTGACCTTCTTGTGGACTCCTCAGACATCAGACAGCTGAGGATGCTGGGAGGTCAGGGTGTTAGTCACAGAAGACTCTCATTGTCTCTGTAGCTGAAGATAAAGTCATCCGTGTTTTCTAGGATGAGCAGGAAACCTTCTGAACGTGTGGCTTCCGTGTAAAATCCCTGGTCCACAGATGACCTTTAATAAAGGTCACCATGAATTCTATTCCAAATCCACGACATTTATGGATAAAATCAAAGAAAAAAATTAAATCCCCACACAAATCACACAGATCACCTAAGTGTGTTGACTCCTATCCTTCAAAGCTAACCACAAAGGAATAAATAACATTCTCTCCAGGGGTTCTGGGCTCCACAACACTCTTCCATAAAAAATGATCTGGTTAAGCAGCCTCTGATCATGAAGATGCCCTGCGCGCTAAAAGCAAGATGCAGTAGTACCCATCAATGCTCCCAGTGCTTGGGAGGTAGAGGCAGGAGGCTCTGGAGTTCAAAGCCAGCCTCAGCCTCATATGGAATTCAAGGCTCGCCCAGGATATGTGAGACTGTGTCTCACAAAGAGGGGTGGGGACTAGGAGATAGCTCAGCTGATAAAGCGTTTGCTTTTCAAGTATGAGGACTTGAGTTTCAATCTCCAGAATTCACGTTAAAAAACAAAAACAAACAAACAAACAAACAAGCCTATGTGTAGTTGCAGGTACTTGTAATTCCAGTGCTGGGAAGGAGGAGCCAGGTGGAGCCCCGAGGTGCACTGGCCATCCAGCCCAGCACATTTGGCAGTTCCAGGTCAGTGACAGTTGTCTCAAAAGCAAAGTGACTCCTGAGAAATGACACTCGAGTTTGATTCATACACGCATGCACCTGCATATGAACACACACACATACATATGCACACACACACACATACACACACACACGTGTATACACACATGTGCACACATATACACACACGTACACACATGTACACACGCATATGCACACACATATACATACACATGTACACACATGTACATACAGACACACACAGGCACACAGAAATATATAAAGCTAATTTAGCTGTAATACCTTAAGTGACTGGGCAATGGGGAACTTCCTGAGCAGGGCTGATAGGCCATTCAAGGCACATTTAGAGGCCCAGKACTCTGTACCTAACATCTAACAAGCATCCATCAGCTGCCAAGCCCCACAGTCACTCTCAAGGAGCACAGCTCCGGCTGGGCCCACTGTGGTTGTTGCTTTCCTCCTGCAGCCTACAATCCAGCCTGGTCATGGACAGATAGAAGCCTTCCTCCTGTATCTCCCAAGGCTTGCTCTATCTCTTTTCAAGTCTCCCATGAGCCTTCACGTCCCCAAACTCTCTCCTCTCTCTGAGCTGTCCCTGGGTGTCAGGTCTTCCTGAGAATGATGCAGGTGGAGGTGTTTTGGAGAAGGCACAGGAAGACACGTTCCGGAAGAATCCAAGATGGTGGGCAAGAGATGAAATTGGTGCCACAGCAGCTGTAACCTTTCTTGGTTTTCTTTTCTTTGGATAGTGTGATTCTTCTAAAAACCCCCCTGGTTGCTTTCATTCACTTCTGCTTTTATCAAGGCAACCGAGGCCCACCAAACACTTCTGGAGGTTCTGGGGTCCATGGAACCAACCTTTCTGGAGTTTCAGGAAGAGGCCAAACAGTAGCCACCGTTCATCCCGGAAGCATCATTGGTCCCAATGAAGCCAGCATGGCCCAAGCTCAGCTCCAAAGGAGTCAGGAGATGAGTTTACCCACAGGTCTCTCAGCTCCCTGGCAATTGCCATGTGCTTTGGACTAAGCCAGACAGCTTCTGGGCACCCCAAGGCCTGTTCTGTTTTGACTTCTGTGTCATCTTCATCCCAGTGAGTCACTTGCTCCCATCTCCTCCACTCATCTTCTAAACAAGGCTATCTCTAGTGAAAAGGTTAGTTATGATGGTGTAGAGACTTTAGGCATGGCTCTGCCTCTGAGGACCAAATGGGCCCTGAGTATGTGGATGTGCACCTGGGTACCCTGGCCAGGTTGAGGATGGCATCAACATCTGGAGAGCCAGAGGCAGGGAGCCAAGCTCCTTTCAAATGAGTCATTCCTGTGGAGTGTGGACAGACAGCCAACCCACTAGGGTCTCTCAGCCTAAGTCCATCTCCTCCTGTCCACTAGCCTTCCTCTGGTAGAAACCATTCCTTCATGCTGTGTATCTTTTGGGCTGCCAGGAACAAGATCAACAATACCGAGGCTGGCTTTGTCTGGTGCCCACTGTTGGATAAAACTTAGCTCCTCGCTTCAGAGGCCTCAAGTTGGAAAGTTAGCTCTGGCCTCATGTGACCCTGGGTAAGCCACTGCATTTCTGTAATGCTCGCCTTGGACATTTGTACAATGATAGAGCTGATGTCACAAAAATCACCGGACTAGAATTTTACAACCAAGGACTTAGTGACGGTCAAGGTAGAGATTGCATCAGTGGTGCTAAGCACATTGCTCCATAGGCCCTCCAGAGCATCTTGGCAGGTTAGTTTCCATCACCTTGATCCCATGGCAAAGGGCAGGAAACCCAGCTAGCACACAGGAAGTTATCTACGGAGGTGCCGAGTGAGAAGTGTCTTTTCATCAGAGTTGGGGGTAACAGGATTGGAGTTCATTCAACTATTTATTTGGCTGGGATTTGATGATCTCTCAGGATTGTCTCCTAGAGAAGAGAATTCCCTTACTGTGCTGAAGTCTTGCCTGTCCTGGCTCTTTGCACTGCTGGGTACTGCATTCTTCATTGGTTTGCTTGGAAGGTTCCCGGAGGTGCTTTCTGGGCTTTTGTGGTTCAGAGTGGATGAGACCTTCGCAGCTGGACAGGTTTGCGGGGTGGGGTGGGGGGGGTGGGGGTGTGTGTGATTAGCTATGTGGGCGTGGTCTTTGGCCTGTAGGCGTGGCCCTAGCTTAGTGGGCGTGTCCCTTCACAATCAGTACTGACCTAGCCTTGTAGACTTAGCCATATGGACAGGTCCCTGGCCCTGAGGGCATGCACGCTCCTTCCCATGCCCATACTCACCCCGGGYCAGGTTGCGGTGGATGGTTTCCTGGGACATGCTATGCAGGCGTTTCATGTAGTCCTCGCTGTACCAGACCCGCAACCGCTCTCCTGGCCGGATGTCTCGGCATGCCCGGAAGTAGATGCGCTCGCTGTGCTGGAATGCCAGGAGGTTCTGCTCCCTCTCCTCCCGGGAAATGACCACGTACCTGGTAGGGAGGGGACAGGTGAGAACCATGGGCCACACCTGGTTGAGTGCCTCCAGGGCAGGGTACAAGAGATTAGGGTATGTGGGCACATAGGCACATAAGGAGAGCTGCTGTCCCGCCTAGAGACTGCTGTCTAACTAGAGCTGGTTCTCCTACCTACATCTCTATTTTGCATCATGTTAACACATTCTCTGCACCTTAAGAATCTGTTTAATCTGAGACTGGAAATGATCTCTGCCCTGCCAACCTCGAGGGTCACAATCAACACCAGACTCAATAGCAGGTGGCATTCCCTTCTCTTCAGCGACTTTAAAAAAAAAAGCCCGACTTATTTTATTTTAATATCTTGTGTGTAGGGGTGTTTTGCCTGCATTTGTCTGCATACCATATGAAGAGAGCCCTCCCAGAGGCCAGAAGAGGGCATTAGATCCCTGGAAGTGGAGTTTCAGATGGCTGTGAGCCGCCATTGAGTGCTGGGAATTGTTCCTGGGTCCTATGAAAGAGCAGTCGTACTCTTAAGAACTGAGCCACTCCCCAGCTCCACTTTCATTGACATTAACCTCAGGCCTTTTGATGGCAATTAGGGCAGGGGGAAGCTTTGGGCTGTTTCCATATTTCGATAGGCTTAGCAGAAATAACCCATCCTCTAAGGATAACGAATAGCTCAGTGTTGGAGCAGCGTCTGTATAGTTGGTCCAATGAGCACAGGGGGGAGAGGTAAGTAAGCAGAAGATTGGCAACGACAGAAAGGCTCAGAGAGGCTGAGAAACCTGTCCAGAGACACAGCTCATGATGCAGATGTGTGGCCTATCCTTCCCTGAGATACAACTCATGGCTTCCATGTGGACGTGGAACGCACTGACCCGGCAAAGCCCAAGACACCAGTGAATCCGCACCCCTCACCCGGTTCCCTTCAAATGACACTTCCAACATCCTGGAACCACTTTTCCCAACTCCAAAACGGTGCTGCTGTGATTCAAAGGGAGACGGGTCAGAGCCCAAGCCAAGCACACTGTGCTCTTAACGATGCGTCTCCCAGCAGAACAACTCGAAGTAAACACACCTGTGAGTTTTAACCATGACCATTGCTTTGGGTGGATCATCTCCAGGAATCGTCTGTACCTTCCAGGTTTCCTCAATAAAGTCTGTGCTGCTTTTCTCTCACCCAAAAGGCAAAGAGAAAACATTCACACAGATGTCAGATCCTTTGCAAGGTCACAATGGGCCCCCCCCCCCCGGCAGCTCCAAGAACTTACACTGGAGATGGCGCCATCCCCACGGCAGTGCCTGCAGACCTCAGACCCCTCCTGCTGTGGTCTGGACAGGTCCTGCAGAATCAGCGCGACTGCCCTGGAGGAGGCTAGCACCTTACAAACACATCCCCTGAAGCCCAGGAAACAATCCATTCTGGCGACAGAAGGTATCATAGGCTGAGGGAGGAAGACCCAAGCAGTGGGAGAACAAACACCAAGTTCCTCCGACCCGGACAAGATCAGTGGTGCTTACAGCCCTGGGTCAGACATCAAGCCTCAGTACACTTGTGTCCCCACTGGTACCTTACACGAGCATCAGAGAGCCCCCCCGCCCCATGAGCTGTGTAAGGATCTCTATGCACCTAGCCACAACGTAGTGAGCAAAGGCCAAAGACACATCCCAAGACTGCAGAAATCACACTCAGATTCACTGCTCCACTTAAAGGACCAGCCTCAACTCCATTCCTGACTTTTTGTTTGTTTGTTTGTTTGTTGTTTTGTTTTGGCCTGTGCAGAATAATTCCAAGTTTCCAATTTAACAAGAGTCTAGGATGAATGTCCAAAGCCAATCAGCTTAGTGGTTGGGAGGGTACAGAATGAATGTAGCTCCAAGTTTTTCTGTTCGAGACCCATCTGGAAGGCAGAAATCCCATTCCTGTGTTCTCTCGAGAAATCCTCTGGAGAATCACTGGTTCACAGCACACATAAGAGTACCTTCTCCCTTTCCCCTTTCAGTTTCTGGCCAGCCATCAAATACTAAATGCCAGAGAGGAAGGTAAATGAGGAACGAGTCACTATCAAGGCTGGTTGATTCAAAACAGCAATGTCTGGAATAACTCTATACATTTCAAAGGATTTGCATCCATTTCCCTTTGCCCCTCCCTCCAGCTCCCCTGCGATGTGGTTCTACCTAACAAGAGGCAGCATTTAGCAAGAGCACCTTCAGTCTTGATACAGATCACAAAGGATGTCCAGCATCAGGACCAAAACGTGTTGAGCATCTTGCACTTGGTTGTTTAGAAACTTGGCTTTTGAAATGAGATACATATGGCAACTGTGGGTGAATCACAGCCACCCAGGCCCACGACAAGACATGTTTATGTGACAGAACTTTCAAGAGAAAGTTGACTGCATCTAGCCAAGGCTCAGGATCCATCACCTCTAATTAGGCCCCTCCCTTTACAGCGGTAACACTCAACGGCTTGGCACATTCTCGGAATTCTGTTGTGTTCATTCTTACGAAATACTGTCCTGTGTCACATAGCCAAGGACCCCACAGTTTCCAAGAACTGTCTCCTCCTTGTGGTCAAGATCAATTGTCTACAGGGGTGTCTGAGTTCCTTGCTCACGCTCCCTTGTTGAGAAAACTGCAGAGTGAGAAATGCCAGGGCCCAGGCTGTCCCGTAGAGACCAGTAGAGACCAAGTTCAGAGTCAGGCACCCTAAAAGTATTGAAAGGTGACTGACAGCAGGGGGAGGGCAGGGGTCCGGGACAGAATCTTCCCAGAAGATAACACATTGTTTGAGTCCTGTCTCCTCACTGGCCTTGGGTACCGGACAGATAAGCACCAGGAGACAATTCTCAGGCCTCACCCACTGCTCTTATCAAGTGTACCATATTTTCTAGCTGGGTCAGGAAATGACTATGGGTTCCGACTCTAGAAAGAAACTGGCCCAGAGAGTCGTCCACTTTGTTTAATGGGACCGAGACAAGCCTGTCTTGGCCAATACAGTTTTCCACGAGAAAGGAAGTTGCCAGGGAAGACAGAAATGGGAAGACTGGGCAAGAAGAGCTGGGCTCTGTGACGTCACCGGGTTAGGTCTCTGGCATCCAGACAGTTGTCCAGTCTCTGTAAAACATCACCCACACATGCTATGGGCTTCCTCTCAAGGCTTCCTTTTGGGAAGCTGAGACAGGCTCCCCATTCATTTCTTCTTCCTATTGAATATTCTGGCTTCCTGGTCCCTACTGCCACCAAGACACCAAAATGGAAATCAGTTCATCTCAAACTGACCACTGTCCCTGGACTCTGATCTTGTTTCTGGTATACAGCCTTTGATGTGGCCTCTTCTTCCCCACCACCAGAAATAGAGGCCAACCAGTCTCACAGATCCTGGGCATCAGAGGAGACCCAGGCAAGCAGCAGGGGATCTCTGTATCTCCTGCAAACTGCAATCTTAATGTCCATGGTTATGCATTTTGGTCAGGAACTTAAGAGAATGATCTGGATTCCTAGGCCAAACGTAGCTGAAAACTGTTCAGAAAGGACATTACAGGCTACAATTTGGGGGTTCCTGCCTCAAGAAAGCTCTCTCCATGACTGGAGGTAAGCCAGGCTGACAGGTCAGAAGCCAGCTCTGTGGTGGGGCACGCTCCAGTGAATACAAGAGGAAACCACTCTGGCTCCTTGCCCTTCACAGGCAGCTACCAAGGTCAGTGGAGATGCGGCCACTACGGAGGTGTGTCCCAGGATGGTCCCTAATGGACTGCCAGGAGCCTCTCAAGTCCCCAACCAGAAACTATTTTGCTCCCTGGAAACTGCAACACTTTGGGGAGCATAAAGTTAAATTCCCTTTTGAGGTGCAGGAAAAAAAAAGTTGACCTAGCAGCTATGGATGCGCTGCAGCCTCTGGCCCGAGAGCCACTGCTTTCCTTTGGAGGGCCAAGCATGGGGTTGGGCATGCCCATTGGGAATTTAAGGAATCCAGGATATGCGAGGACCACAGAGCCCTCTGCCCCATACACTTTCCATTAGGCATCTAATCCCTGCTCTGGAGGCTCGTGGGGTTTCCTTGGGATATGAAGAAAGAGAATAGACACCAAAAAACGATCCTGGAGCCTGGCTGTGTTCAAGGTGTGACATCTGATTCATTTTATTGCCATCTTAACGAAAATATTTGAGAAGGCCATATTGGGTTCCAGCATGGACGGGCAGGGCAGTTCCAGGCACCAGGCTATCACTGGACAAGACAATATGCAGTTTGATGGGGCAGGAACCACCAAAGAACCACAAACTGGGGCAATGGAACCCAGGGCCCGGGGACACAGCAGGTGCCATCCGTCCATCGTCTCATGTAGGACGAAGCATGGTGTGCGTTCATAAACAGCTCTAGCCACAGCCTCAGTGGGTGCTGGGGCCAGTAGGCTTCCAGGTCCACTTAGCTTCTTAGGGAGAAAGGGGAGGCTGTGAAAGGTCTGCTGGGAGTGAGGTCAAAGCTGCACCCAGGTCAGACTGAAGCCTTTGGCTTAGTTTCTCCTCCATAACTCAAAGAACCCAGCTCTCCGACCGGGCCCCCTAAACAAAACACAAAGCTAGAAGTATGTACGGCTAAGTGAATATACAGCCCAAGCAAGCAGAGGCAAGGCATGCTGGGAGGTAGACCAGACACAGTCTCATTGGTCTCTGGCCATATTAGGAGCCAGTGAGTGGACAGTYTGCCTGCTGGCTCCTGAGGCCTGGGCCCGGGACCTCCCCGCCACTGGCTGTGAGACTCAAGGCCATCACARGCTGGCAGGCGTGACTCCACACTGTTTTTGTTCCCTCTTCTAACGGTAGAAGCTAAGGCAGAGCTTGGGTGAGGAGCAGAATCCCCCATCTATCAGTACTCCAGATCTGGCCTCTTGAAGAAAGCTGGCCAGGTCCCCACTGCATGGCTGTGTCCTGTCTGGACCCTGAGATGCATGACAATGATTGGAATGACCAGTGATCAGTGATTGTAAAGACTGACGTGGCTGCCTCCTCACTGCTCAGAAAGCTCCCTGAGATGGCCTGCCACGTGCAGGCCTGGGGAAAAGCTTACAGTATGCTAAGAATGCAAGATCATCTCTTTCCCCTCATCGGCACGCCCCACTCTTCCCCCCACACCCCCCCCAAAAGGCAAGCACAGCAGCTGAGCAACGCAGGGCAAGCGCAGGGCCAAGGCCGGGCCCCACCCAGCCAGCTGAGCCAGCCCCGCCCACCCAGCTGGGCCAGCCCTGCCCACCCACAGGCCGCACCACTTAGGAAAGGGCAGAATCAGGACCTGGGAGGTCAGCTCTGCTGCAGCCCTGAATTGGAAGCAAGATTCTGTCGATGCTGCCCCCTGCCCCAGCAAGGCCTGCTCCAGAGGATGCAGGATACAGGCCATGAGGAGAGCAACCTTCTAGGCCAAGCAAGCATTCAAGCAGGCAGCGTTCCTTCCTTGTGTCTTGAGCATCTTCCTGAGATAAGGGGGTGGTGGGCCTGTATACCCACTCGGTTACAGCACAGGAAGCTGGACTGCACCAGGTGAGGAGATGACTGTGCCCCAGGGTCATCAGCCTTGTTTCTGGACACAAGAGACTCCCCCGACTCAAGGCCAGAGACCACCGGCATCGCTTCTCCTTATGCAAACTGGCCAGGCTAGACATTGTGCTTTCTCTTCCGAGACCTGGTAGTCCGTGTTGGGGCTGGTTCTGGGGGAGCTGGTGTAGGGTCCGGCAGGGGTGCCTGAGCCTGGAAAGTGTAGTCAATGGGGGCTGCCCCTTCTGGCCCGTGCCGAGATGCCTGAACTGCATCTCGGATCTCCATAAGCGTCTCACACATCTGACCAACACGGCTGTTCAGCTCAGCCAGAGTCTGGCTGATGACATGCATGCTGTCGGCCATGCCTTGGTGCACAGTCACCAGCTCCTGGAGAAACTTCTGGAGCATTTCAGTCTGATGGGCATGGGCATGCAGGAGATGCCAGTCCAGGCCCATGGGAGGTGAGCTGGGGTGTGGTTCTGGGGTCCTGCGGGCCTGGAGTGAAGGATGGGGCAGGACCTCTGGCTTAGGGCCCAATATCTTGGACTGGTCTGAGGAAGATGAACAGAGCAGTGTGGGCCTGGCCAGGGGGGCCTCTTCCTCTGGAGGACGTAGCAGGGGCATCCGAAGAGGGTGCCGTGAGGGCCCAGGGACTTCCTCATCTTCATCATCTTGGATCAGACAAGGAGAGAAGGACAGGTGATTACAAAAGGGCAGAAAGGGCGGCCCCAGTCCCAGGCCCAGCTCTGAAAACTCCCTGCTGCTCACCCCTCAGCCTACGCTGGCACCACACACAGAGACGTGCCAGCTTCTGAGGCCCTGGGCTGTGTGGGTCCAGCATCGGCAGACGGGGGAGCAGGAGCTGCTTCCCTTCTTTGCACAGAGGCAGCTACAGCCCAGGACAGGAGTCTGCGAAGGGCACTCCAGCTCCAGTGGCAGCCGCGCCAGTCTAAGGGCTCATGACCTTGATGGCGTCATTACATCTCACTACCTTCAAAGGAACAATGACGACTGCTCTGCTGAGCCCCCGGAGCTCTGGCCGGGCTCTCAGTGGGGCCCCCAGACCCTACGGTGTATGGTGTATCGCAGAGCCGAAAGCACTACCCCGTGAGCGGCTCTAAGCTGCTCTCTCGTGAGTACCAGTCTCCACTTTCAACGTTTCTTGGGGCCACCTTGTGGCCTTGCTGGGATTCTAACAAACCACTACAGGGGGATGCCGAATGGCTGGAGGTGAGAGGGAAGGGCTGGTGCAGGACTCAGAAGGATTATGTGGGACAAGCCACCAGCCCTGTTGTCCCCKAGGTGGGCTGTGAKGTCAGGCCCACCCATGAGTGCTTGACTACACGGGTCCGTGGGTCTCCTGACACTGGCACAGTGGGAGCCTACTGCGTCCTGAGCACGCTCCATAAGCCACAGCCATCCTCTTGGGAGGCCAGAAAARGTGGGAAGGAGCACTGTGAGCTGCCATTACCCTTTCTTCMGGCCCTCAGGCCATTGCGGCCCCAGCCAGGCTAAGTAGATTAGTAGATTTGGRGGCTCCCAGTCTATTAGTAGATTTGGGGCTCCTGCAGCTCATGTTACCTCTGCTAACCTCACCATCTTTGATCTCTAGGAGATAGAGGGGTGAACAAGGCAGGATTCAGGAAATAGGCTTTTCCGGATGCTGCGCGCCCTGAGGCTCCAGCAAACCCTGGCAGATCCAGGCTCAAGTCTGTTTCTGAAGTCTCAGGGCCACCTCCATTTTCTGGAAGATTGTTTGCCTCCGCTGGCTAACCAGGAAGTCRGCCTCATCATGAACACTCTTTTCTACTCCCGAGCCTGACTTTGTGAGTGGCCACCTGTCAGAGACCTCAGCCAAACAGGAAATAAGCAGATCCCCGTGGCAAAGCGCCAGGGAGGAAGTCGGACTCGGCGAACCACTTTCCCGCCGGCTGAGCGCTGCGCCCCACTGCCTCCTAGGATTCTCCTGCTCTGCTCACAGGACTCCACTGAGAACAGCAGATGAGGAAGGGTGTGGGAGTGTGAAGAAGTGGCGGGGAGGGGGCAGCTCTTCAGGGACGGACGCCGATGGCTCCCCCTTCTGGTGAACACCAGCTAGAACAGCGAAAGTACCAGGAAGCAAGGAAGTGGGGCACACAGGGAAACAGAATGGGGGGGTGGGGTGCAGGGGAGCCAGAGGAGAACAGGGAGGAGCCCATCCAGTCTCAGGTGAGCACCAAGAAGCGGGAACCGAAGCGAAGCAGATCAAGCTCAGAAGACGGAGAGTAGAGGACAAAGCAGACAGAGTGACCAGGCAGTCACGGAGAAAGGTCTCTCCCTGGCCYAGCCCTGCCTCTTGGCTGCTGTGGTGGTGCCCCTCCCCCTGCCGGCTAAGATGGGGCTTCCCTGGCTTCTGMWGTTCCTGGAACGTGCCAAGCGCCTTCCTGGTGTGGGCCTTGTACATGCCGTTCCCAGCCTGCTCGCCTTCCCCTCCCCTCCCCTCCTCTGCGCCTCGCTCGCACCAGGCCTGGTTAACTCTTCCTCAACCTTCAGGCGGCTTCCCCAACCAGGCTCGGCCTTTTATACAGCTGCAGCAYGCTGTTCATGTGCTGCGCAGACCCAGTACGGCCCTGCGGGGCGGCAGACCCAGGGTGGGCCCCGGAGATCACACAAGTCCAAGGCTGGAAATCTGCGATGTCCTGGACTGGGGGAGCCCTTATCTGCCCTCTAAGGTGAACAATGATCTAATTCAAGAAGGTATGTCTAACCTTTTGACACTGTTACACAAGGTCAACTACAAAGTTTCTGCTCCAGGTACCAAACAAACAAAAACTCGTAAAACAAGGTTATGGTTTGGGTTCAGCCGCCCTCACAGCTGTGTGCTGGTAATCCTTAGGCCACAGGTTGAATCCATCTGGAGCCTGTTTAGTCCTACAAGTGTCTGTGTAGAATGTAGATGCAGCCCTGCCCTTCCTGCTCCCAAGCTGGCTTCTGGCACAGAACGGATGAGCAAGAAGTGGAGGCAGGACAGAAGTAAGATGGGGCCACGGAGAGCGGCAGGGAGACGGGCGGGGCTGCGAGCTAGTGAGGACAWGGTGCCCATGAGGAGCAAGCCCCACACTCAGGCAGCGATACTCACAGCTGGTAGATGGGCTGTCGGTTCCGTCCAGCTCCGCCCTGGGGAAGCCGTGCCCAGCCCTGGCGGTGAGCAGTGCCGACTGGATCGCTCTCTGGTGGGCGGCRAGCATGATGGGATGGGTGTGGCCCCCGGTCCCTGGGCCCGACAGTGACTGTCGCATGAAGGCCAGCTTGTCCTTGGTCCTGCGCTTCATGTCGTCCCACCTGTGCTTAATGTCCTTGATGGAGCGGGGGACCTGGCTGACGGAGGTGACTTTCCGAGCTATGCCTTCCCAAATCTTATCCCTGTCGGCATGGGACAGCCGCATGGCCTCTCTTCCAAAGAGAACGGCTTCGTGGCGGGTCACCTCTGTGACCAGAATGTCCAGCTCCTCCTTGGAGAATTTAGGCTTCCTCTTACGCTCGGCCGGGGGCAGCTCGTTCCTTGGGTTGAATATCCCACAAAGCATAATTGGGTAAATGACCGTTAATGAGGGCGGTCCTCCTCCTCCTAATCACAGGCCCCATCTGGGAAGCCAGGCAAGCCCTCCTCCTACAGGGAGGCCTCTCCCTCTCTCCTCCTCAGAGGGAAGGCAGGAAGGAGGTGGCAGGAGCCCAGTGACTGCAGGGTAGGCTGCCCTGCCTCTCATCGCCCTTGAGCATCAGGCAGTTGGAGCTCAYTCAACCTCTGCTGCCTCGTTCTTCCCGTGCAGACCAGTTTCTGAGGGCTCCATCTACGTACAAGAGCTTTAACCACCTAAGGGGCTGGAGAAGCAGCTCAGTGGTTAGGGACATTTACTACAACTCTCCGTTGAGGATCAGAATTTGGATCTCAGAAACCACATCAGGTAATTCGCAAATGCCTGTCATTCAAACTGCAATGGATCTGTTGCTCCTCTTTAGCCTTTGTGGGCATCTGCACACATGTGCGAGTACACACACACACACACACACACACACACACACACGCATCAAGTTAATTTAGAGCATAGCCTACAGAGGACTGCGGTGGCTATGGCATTAATGGGCTGCTTGTGTCCATCATGTTGCAACCACAGAAAGTTTATTCTGTCACCTGTGACTTGCTTTCCATCTTGCAGTGTCTCTCATGTCCCTACTGCTGAGCATGTGTGTTCAGAGGAGAACAAGCTCTTCTCCCCAGGGGCAGCCCCAGAGACTCCTCATGGCGTGGCTGCTGTGGCACTCTAGTTAAGACGTGAAGCGCCCATGCGCACCCGCCAAGAGACGCGTTACCTTGGGAAGGACACCAGGATAACTGACCTTGCTCTGGCTTTAGAACTCGAAGAGCATTGTAGCCCTGCCTGCCTTTCACTGTAGCTTTGAAACGATAGTCCCACC
>BDUI01010784.1:0-12385 GCA_002335545.1 Apodemus speciosus
AATAAATAAATAAATAAATAATAAAGAAAAGGAAAATGGAATTTATTAAACTAAGATTTTTGCAATATAGCTGGGAAAAAGTCCTCTCCAATATGATCTACAGATAAAGTTTTCCAGGAGAGAGCAATAGAAACTGCAAGTAAATGCTATTCCCCACAAACACCATATTTGTCAGTCCAGAAGAGGCCATGGTGGACTTTTTGAGTTTGAATTACTATGAAAGACTTATAATTTCTCCTCCCTCACTAGCCCAGTTACACTGAAGCAGCTGACCAAAGGCTCCCACTTCCCTCCTCCACAGCACTAAGTGGGGCCTACTAGAGTCATCCCGGTAAGAGAAATTCAACTTTCAATACAAGACATCTGTTTCACTCAGTAAATTGGTACTGCTCACAGACTTGCTCAGGAAAGCTTTGCTTTGCAGTACACCATAGCACAGACTCTTAACTGGACAAAGTGATAGGAATAAGGGACTGGGAGTGATCAGCCAAATAAGGGACATCTATATATCAATCTATCAATTCTCATCCCACCAAGTTTCGGGAAACAGCATAAAGGAGTTGAAAGGGGAGGATGTGGAGGTAGATGTGCTGTGAAATTATGTCATCTAGACACAAAGTAGCTGTCTGCACTCATGAACTCATAGCAGTTAAAGTTACCTGCACCAGATCAAAATACAAACATAGATAATGGAGGAGCCTATAGGACCCTAGGATAGTTAAGGAGATATTTTCAATTGATAGATTCTGAGCAAAGAAGAGTAACTTATGTTCAAGCATGGAGCTACTGCTCTACTGTTAGATACTCATACTCTCATGGATGGTCCCACACCCCTGCATGTTAGGAGCAGTACTAATTTGATTCAGTGCATTATAAAAAGAAAGGAAGACAATATGAAGGATAATATTTGGGGGGCTACTAAAGGAGTTGGAGGATTTAATAGAGGGTGGAAGTGATTAAATTCATTATATGCAGCTTGATATAAAAACAAGCAAACATAAATGAACCATAATTGAGTTCCTAGGGATATCTTTAATATTTATCTAACTGGTGCTAAATGAAGTAATAAAAACATTGCTTGAGAAACTGAATAGCATTACATAGATAACTAAAACTCTACCCCCACTATTTATTCTATACAAAATCAACCCATGGGGTGGAGAGGTAGCCCACTGATAAAGTACTTTCCACATAAGCATGAGGATTTGAAATTTTATAACAGAACCTATGCAAAACCCTGATGTAATGGCACATATCTGCAACCCTAGACCAGTGTGAATGTAGAAATAAGTAAATCTCTGGAGTAAGCTGTCCAGCCAGCCTACCCAACTGGTAAATGTCTGGTTCTTTGAGAGACTGTGTCTCAATATATGATGCAGGATGTGGCTGAGAAAGACATATGACCACTAACTCTGGCTTCTAGCCTGGATGAACATCTGCACACACAAAGGAGCATGTATTAGCACTTACACTGCACATAAAGACACACATATAAAGTCAGGTAATATTGACCAAATACCTAAATATAAGTCAGGAGACTGTGATACTACAAGAAGAAAATGGAAAAAAAAGTTCAAAACATTAAACACTGATATAGACAATGATTTTTTCCACAAGATCCCAAAGCACAGGAAAAACGTAATATTGACAGTCAGGATCATATCACAGCAATTATCTTTACAAACCAAAGTCAAAAATTTGAATGCAGAACAACTAAAGAATGGAAGACTAAGAGAAAATTTCTTCAACTCTGTATGAAACAACTTAAATATGGAAGAATGAAGAAAATTTTCTGTATGTACCAAAGAGTTAAATGCCAGGTCTATATAAAAAAACCAAATATAAATTAATTAATTAATTTTAAAAGCTAAAGAACAACTAGCAAAACCAAATAATTCAATTTTAAAAGTTGAGAGTGATCTAAGAAGGCATTTATGAAGAAATACAAATGACTAGAAAAATTATGAAATCCTATTTAAAATAGTCATCAGAGAAATGCAAATCAAATGTAGTAGGATGTAAACCCACTCTAATAAGAATGTGTTTCCCTTATCAAAAGATAAGTGAAAAGTGTTACCAAATATGGAGAAAAAATAATTTCTTATCCAGTGACACAGGAAGGGTAAATTAGTATTGCTGATATGGATTACAGCATAAAGGTTCCTCCAAGAACTAAACAGAGATCTATATATGATCAAATGATTCCACTTCTTTGTATATATCCAGATATAATGAACTCAGGTTGTAAAAGAGATACAACTGTTTGTAATAGATCTATTAACAATAACCAAGACATGAAAAACAACCTAGATGACTGACAAATATAAATTAATGAAAAAATGTGTTATATAGATATAATAGATTATTCAGCTATGTATTAAAAACAAAATCCTATAATTCACAAAAAAGGGGGATAGAGCTGAATGACAGACATTACGCTAAGTGAAATAAGACAAATTTTAGATACTGTCTCTCATTTCTGGAAGGTAAAATATCAATGTAATGTATCATGGTAATGATGAGACAATAGAGAGGATATGGGTGGTGAGGATACAGAAGTTTGATAAGGTATATCAAAACCTAGTTATAAGCTTAGACTAACTTATAGAGTTCTGTAACATGCTGAGGTGACTTTACCACATATTAATATATTATATATGTTTTGTGAAAACCTGGAATTGAGGAGCTCAAAGACTGCAGACATATACATATGATAAAATAAATACAATAAAGAAATTTTAATTATTCTGATTTGGTCAGAGTATGGATATGTTGAAATACCATACTGTATATTATTAGTATGTACTATTTATTACATTAATAAAGACCACAGGTATTTTACTCATAAAAATATTATAATACTCTAGTTTCCACTCTCTGCCAAACAATGAGAATTTGGTTATAAAACAAATTAGGTGATGTGATTTCCTTGCTTAAATACATCAATGGAAGCTCATGACTCTTGGGTTAAAACCATGTCCTTCAGTATTCTTCCAATCACACAAATCTCATTTCACAGTATCTCCCTAGCTACAGAACCACTTAATTTGTTTCATAAAAGTTATACTGGTCCTCGTATAAAGATATTTACATTTTCTATTATTTCTGAGTAGAAATTTCTCTCCACTGTGCTCTTCATGTAACATTTAAGTTTATGACTGAATAAATAAATTACTTCATAAAATAAACAATTCATGATATTTATATTATATCCAAACCTTTGTTACTTGATTTTATATGTTTAATACTCAACTATTAAAAATACTTTGAAATTTTGTGCCATGCCACACAATTTTTGTTTCTTTGTTGTAGCAACTATATGTTTTTGAGTATATAATACTAACATCTCGTTATAAAAAGATAATAGTATAGCTTTATAGTTTGCTCAAGGCCTTTCAACACAAAAACTAAGAAATGGACATGAACATTTTCCTTGGTCCTTTTGCCTACTAATCAAGTTTGTACCTAATAGAGATCTAACTCGTTTTATTTTGCTTTATTGTGCTACCCAAATATTGCATTTATGCACAGGTTAAAATTTTGTGACAGCTTTGTGTTAAGCAAGTCTACCAGTGTTCTTTTGCTAACATTGCCTTATTTCAAGTGAAAGCATGGTCAGGATTCATTGATCTATGTCCCATTAAAAATATCAGTGATTGATGAGATGAGATTAAACTCTCAGCATTAACAAATTTGTAACGAACAAAGTCTGTTGGACTTTTAAGTAGGTAATCTCAGAGGGAAAAGAAACATCTTGCTAAAAGATTTCTGGATAGAGTATTTTGAAACTATGCTGTGTTTTTATTTTAGCTTTTTATGTTTATTTAATTAGGATACTAGTATATCTGAAATTCTTTTCATTACATTTCTTGCCATATGACTTGGTTTGGTGAAATGGGGAGGAACCTGAGGAAAAGAAGGTCCAGTGAAGGCCCACAGTGGGATCCAGTGCAAGAGGAGGTCCCAAGGCATGATAATATTACTGAGACCATGGAGTACTCACAAAAAGGGACCTAGCATGACCACACTCCTGAAGACCCAACGAGCAGCTGAAGGAGTCAGATGCAAATATTTGCACCCAACTAATGTACAGAAGCTACTGACCCCAGTGGTGGAATTAGGGAAAGGCTGGAAGAAGCTGAGGAGGAGGGCAACCCTGTAGGAGGACCAGCAGTCTCAATTAATCTGGACCCCCGAGATTTCTCAAACTCTGGACCACCAACCAGGCAGCATATACCAGCTGATATGAGGCCCTGATACACATACATCAGAGGACTGCCAGGTCTGGGTTTAGTCAGAGAAGATGCACCTAAACCTCAAGAGACTGGAGGCCCCAGGGAGTTTAGAGGTCAAGTGGGGTGGGGGATGAGGACATCCACATGGAGACAGGGGGTGGGGAGAAGGTATGGGATGTAGAACAGTTGGAGAGTGGATGGGGGGAATAAAATGTAGAATGTAAAAAATAAATAAATTTAAATTAAAATCTAAACAATTTAAAGAAATTTAGTCAAGCTAGGAATTGTGGTGTATACCTTTAGTCCCAGCACTCTGGAAGTAGAGGCTGTAAGATCAGGAGTTTAAGGTCATCTTTGGCTATAAAGTATGTTACAGGCCAGCCTTAAATACCTGATACCATGTCTCAAAGAAGAAAGAAGAGACCACTGAAATGACTCCACTGATAAAATCATTGGCTGAAAAGTTTGACAACCTGAGTTCAAATCTCTGGAATCCATGTAAAAATGTAACAAGTGAACTGACTACACAAAGTTATCCTCTGACTTCTAAACAATCACTGCAGTAATACATGTGTGGCTCCTCCCCACAGTGCAAACACATGTATATGCAATAATACATTTTTAAGAAGAAGAAAAGAAACATTTTGCTAATGCAAAAGTTATTTTGATAAGAGAAGAAGCAAAGAGGGCTCTCAGGCTGCTCCTTTAATTTAGCTTTCTCGATACTGTGCATAAAAAAACAGCCATTTCAAGTCTTTGATTCCTAAAGAATCCTGATTTAATGGGGGGGGGGATTCACTTGTTGAGCTACCAATTTTACCAATAATCTACCGTACAATGTAGAGTTTCAAAAAAGAAGATCTGTGTAGGAGCTGAGGCATAGCTCTGTGGCAGACCATTTGCTTAGCATATTTAAAGCTCCAGGTTGGACCTTACTGAAAAGTAGCCCCAAATACCAAGCTCACAACCAAAGCCTTCCAAAACACAAACCATCAAAACCACCTAAACCCAAAGGCCAGAGTTGAGAAAAATGTTCTACTCCACAGGGTTTCTGTGAGCAACTGCAAGCAAAGATGATTGATGAAGTCTACTTTACCACAGTGACAGTGATATTTTGGCAAAGAATGTAGCTGCTTCTTGCTCTTGTACAAAAAGCCTGACTGAAGCTAAATTGAAGAGTTTGGATTAATGGCATTTGCAGAGGAAAATATCAAAACAGCCTAGTATTGATTCTGTCTTGTGGTTATTAGTGTTCACTCTTATGCAGATCTATAATGAAACAGAGCAAGCTAAGCAAGGAAAAAAGACAAAGTGTAGAGTTTGAGGAAAAAAAGGGACATCAGGAAGTGGAATACAATTCAGTCCTGTGTTCAAGATGATAAAAAAGAAAACCCTGATGTTAAATGTAATAAAGAAAGTTGTGATCTCAGAGCAAGACCCTACACAGCTATGCTTCAAACTTGTGAAAAGGAATTAAAGAAAAGCTTCAGGCTGGGTGTGATAGTGCAAGTCTTTAATCCCAGCTCTTTTGAGGCAGAGGCAAACATATCGGAGTTCCTGATCAGCCTGGTATACAAAGCAAGTTCCAGGACATCCAAGCTTAGGCAGTTAAGAAAACCGTCAAAAATACGAAGTTGGTAGAAATGTATTTGAAAAGGGGAACCATGTTCCAATCGTAGAAAGCAATGGAATTTGACAGGTTCGGCCATATGGTTCTGACTTTAAAGTCGAGGAAACTATAGACGTTATGGAATCTCCCTCCACAACTTAAGGAAAAGTCCTAAGTCCAGGCATATGTCAGGGGGTTCATCCATGGAGGTCCTGAGAGGCCACTGTGTGAAACTATGAAGGTGAACTCTGGATTGCTTTGGATACCCTCAGATGTTAGAGATACCAGGATCATGGTATACCTGCTGAGGAAAGCTGCTAACAAGGAGTGGAACCAAAACAATAGAGAGGAGTGTGTTGCAGCAAAGCTAGGAGGAGTTGGAGATCTGAAGAGCACTTTGACATGAGACATGGAGAAGCACTTTGGTGTTTTGCCCTGCTGGTTTTTACTCTTGCTTTGGTCTAGCATTGCCTCACTATGTTCCCTTTCCTCACCTTGGGAATGATATATATCCTGTGAGTATATGATATATATTTTGATTTTTATAAGGTATAAAATTTAAGAGATTGCATAAATCTTAGAAGAGATTTTAGATTTGTAAACAAGATTGAAACTGTTATACACCTTGGAGACGATGTTGGACTAAATGCATTTTGCGTTATAATATGGCTGCAAGCCTATGGGGACAAGGGAGTGGAATATGGTGTTCTGGCTGAAAATGGTCCCCATAAGTTCATAGGGAGTAGTACTATTAGGTGTGGCCTTGCTGAATTTGGGGTAAACTTGTTGGAGGAAATGTACCAATATACAGCAAATCAACAGCCAATGTCAAATTAAATGGAGAGGAACTTTAAACAATCCCACTAAAATCAGGGAGAACACAAGGCTGCTCACTCTCTCCCTATTTATGCCATATAGTACTCAAAGTTCTAGCTAGAGTAATTGGACAACAAAGTAAGGTTAAAGGGACACAAATTGGAAAGGAAGAAGTCAAACTATCACTATTTGTAGATGCTATAATACTATGCACAAGTGAGCACAGAAATTCTACCAGATAACTCCTACATATGCTAAACAACTTCAGCAAAGTTGCTTGATATAAAATTAACTCAAACAAATTAGTAGCCTTCCTCTAAACAAAGAATAAAAATGATGAGAAAGAAATAGGGAAACAACACTCTTCTCAATAGTCACAAATAATATGAGATATCTCGGTGTGACTTTAACCAAGCAATTGAAAAATCTATATGTAAACAAAGAATATAGAAAATAAAAAATATAAAAAATAAAAATTAACCTTTTCTTCTATAAGCAGTAAAAATTTAAAAAAATAAAAACAAAGAAAAATTTATATGACAAGAACTTCAAGTCTCTGAAGAAAGAAATTGAAGAAGGCCTCAGAAAATGGAAAGATCTCCCATGTTCATGAATCAGTAGGATTAACATAGTAAAAATGGCCATCTTACCAAAAGCAATCTACAGATCAATTCAATCACTAGCAAAATTTCAACTCAATTCTTCACAGAGATAGAAAGAGCAATTCTCAAATTCATCTGGAATAACAAAATCTGGGATAGCAAAAACAATTCTCAAAAATAAAAGAACTTCTAGGGAAATCACAATCCCTGACTTCAAACTGCAATACAGAGCAATAGTGATTTAAAAAAAGTGCATGTTATTGGTACAGAGACAGCTAGATCAATGGAATATAATTGAAGACCCAGAAATAAACCCACATACCTATGGTCCCTTGATCTTTGTCAAAAAAAAAAAAAAAAAAAAAAAGGTAAAATGGGAGAGTCAAAAAAAAAAAGAATGCATTTTCAATAAATTGTCTTGGTCAAACTGGCTGTCTGTGTGTACAGTTATGAAAATTGATACATTTTATCTCCTTGTACAAAGCTCAACTCCAAGTGGATTAAAGACCTCAACATAAAACCAGATATGCTAAATCTAATAGCGTATCTATTACGGGGGAAAAAGTGGGAAAGAGCCTTAAAGATATCAGCACAGGGGAAAATTTCCTGAACAGAACACCAATTACTCAGGCTCTTAGATCGACAATTGACAAATGGGACCTCAAAACTTCGGGAAGGCAAAGGATACTGTCAATAAGACAAAACAGCATCCTATAGATTTGGGAAAAGAACATTATCCACCCTACATCCTATAGAAGGCTAATATCCAAAATATACAAAGAATTCAAGAAGTTAGACTCCAAAAAACCAAATAACCCTATTAAAATGGGTTATAGAGCTAAACGAAGAATTCTCAACTGAAAAATCTCAAATGGCCATAAAGTACCAAAAGAAATGTTTAAAATCCTTAGTCATCAGGGAAATGCAAATCAAAATGATCTTGTATTCCACTGTACATCAATCAGAGTGGATATAATAAAAAACTCAGGAGACAGTAGATAATGGAGAGGATGTGGAGAAAAAGGAATATTCCTCCGTTGCTGGTGGGATTGCAAGCTAATACAACCACTCTGGAAATCAGTCTGGTGGTTCCTCAGAAAATTGGAAATAGTTATACCTGAAGACCAAGATACACCACTGCTGGGCATATATTCAAAAGATGCTCCAACATATAACAAGGACAGTTGCTCCACTATGTTCATAGCAGCCTTCTTAAAAATAGCCTGAAACTGGAAATAACTCAGATGTCCCTCAACAAAAGAATGGATATAGGAAATGTGGTACATTAACACAATGGAATAGTACAAACGATAACTTCATGAATTTTGCAGGCAAATGAATTGAACTAGAAAATATCATCTTGAATGAGATAACCCAATCACCAAAGAACACACATGGTATCTACTCACTGACAAGTGGATATTAGCCCCAAAGCTCAGAATACCCATGATACAACTCCCAGACCATATGAAGCTCAAGAAGAAGGAAGACCAAAGTGTGGAGGCTTCAATCCCATTTAGAAAGGGGAAAAATAATCATGGGACTCAGGAGGAGGGAGGGATCTGGGTAGGAGAGGGGAGGAGGAGGGGAAAATTGGGGCAGAATCAGGTATGGGAAGAGACAGGAGAGTAATCCAGAGGGCCAGGAAAATGAATAGAAATAAGTAGCAGTGGGGTGTGAAGAATGGGGGGAGGGGTGACCACTAGAATGTCCCAAATTCCAGGGATACAAGAGGCTCCCAGGACCTAATGGGGATGACATTAGCTCAAATACCCAATAGCGGGGAGATAGAACGTGAATCAGAGACCACTTCCAGTAGATAGACATGGCCGCTCAGTGGAATGGTGCCACCCACATATCTCAAAAATTTTAACCCAAAATTTTTCCTGTCTAAAGGAAACACAAGGACAAAAAATAGAATGTAGACTGAAGGAAAGGCCATCAGCAGGCATCAAACCCCTACATTATTGCTGATGCCAAGAAGTGCTTGCATACAGGAGCCTGAGAGCTCCTGCCAGCACCTGACTAAAGTAGATATGATAACTCACAGCCAAACCATTGTACTGAGACCAGAGACCCCAATGGAAGAGTTGTGGAAGGCCTGAAGATGCTGAAGGGGATTGCAACCCCATAGGTAGAACAACAATATCAACTAACCAGCCTTCCCCCTAGAGCTCCCAGGGAATAAACCACCAACCAAAGAGTATACATTGGTGGGTGAATGTCTCCTGTACATATGTAGAAGAGAACTCCCTTATCTGGCATCAATAGGAGCAGTGGAGCTTGGTCCTGTGGTGCCTTGTTGCCCTAGCAAAGGGGGATGCTGGAGGGGTAAGCCCAAGTGGGTAGGTGGATGGGGAGCACCCTCTTAGAGTCTAAGGGAAAGGGGGATGAGGTTGGGAGGGTTGCAGAGGGGAGACCGGGAAGAGGGACAACATTTGAAATGTAAATAAAAATAATTATTAAAAAAGAATTGGATTAAATGACTAAATTGATATGTATAATAAAAGACTGGACCTGTATTTTGCAGGAGATGAACTATGCAGACAATTGTTTTGGATACAAAGAACTGCTTGGAGAACTGACAGAGACAAGTACATAGAGAGAGACAAACATAAACATAAACACACACATGAATACTAGCAAGCAAGCAGAATATAGACAGAGAAATTTCCAGAAAGAAAGCAGAACATAGAGAGCAAGCAGCAGTATGGAAAAGATGTATCAGCTTGGATCCCTCCCCCCCATAAAAAACTAAAACAAACAAACAAACAAACAAACAAAAATGTGTTGCTATGATTGTGGTGTCCTTTTATAGCAATAAAAACCCAAACTGACACACTTGCTTTTTGGTTATAATGTTTCAACACAGCATTAGAAATTCCATCTAGGACAAGTTGATACCAGAATAGTGGGTCATTGCTGTGACAGAACTGACCATGTTTTGGCAAGAAATGTGGAAAGACTTTGGAACTTCAGGTCAGAAAAGTCATTGAGGGTTGAGAGATCAGTGAGCTATTCCTTAGGAGCTTTGAAGACAAGAACGTTGGAGCAATGTGGAAAATAGAGGCCTGGCTTATGAAGTTTCAGAGGGAAGTTTAAAGACTATTGAGGCTATTTATTACTTTGAATTAAGATTTTGTGGTTCTGATTAGCTGTGGCTGAAGAATCATTGGTGATAAAGAAGATATTTGACCTGCTAAAGTGAAATGTTCACTTTGCTGGAATACATGACACTGCTCAGCTGTAGCTGAGAAATTAGTGGTTATTAGGAAAAGACCAGCATTACTGATGCAAAATCTTCTGGAAAGTGTTTTCTGGGAGTCAGCACATAGAAGCTTTGTTTCAGACACAGCCAAGAGAGTACCTCTGCTGGCAGCTGAACTTGTGAAAGTCACCCAGGTTGTGCTGATTTTGAAGGCATGGAATCATGATGAGCGATTGAGTTTTGGTACTGAGTGGCAAGGCTGGAGTCTCTGAAGAGAGCCAAGGAGAGACTACTGGCGAAAATGACATCCAGTTGCACCAAGGAACCCTAGCAGTTTTGGARATTCCAGTACCATGGGATGTCCATCAAGAAGAGTATTAACTGTAGAAAAGAGTCATCAGGACCCTAGAAGACAAACTGTGTATGCTACAGAAAGCAGAACTGGAGAAGTGAGCCAAGTTCCTTGAAGTATTCCAGAATATTGTGAGTGAATCCCAGATAATTGGGCATGGAATTATTTACCCTGTTGGAGTTTGATTTTGTTGTCTTCAGACTGTTGCTGTGCACTGGTTATTTCCTCCTGAAGAAAGAATTTAACTTAATTTTGATTTTTACTGGAACCCACAACTGAAAGATCTTGAACTTTAAAAATAGATGTTAGCTATTTGAAGAAACTGGATATTTTTAAGACACTGAACTATTAATGTGTTTGAATTTGTGAGGATAATGAAATTTATAAAACTGTTTTATTTTAATATTAATATTCCATCTTTAAGATAATAGAGAAAGGAAAGATTCTAATTGAAAAGTAATGTGTTTGTCTGTCAAGTTGACAAGAGTTCAGTTGTACTGCTTAGTTTTATGTCAACTTGACACAAACTAGAGGTTTCAAAGAGGAGAGAGCTTCAAATGAGAAAATGTCTCATGATCTATCTAACTATAAGGCATTTTCTTAATTAGTGATCAATGGGAGCTGAATTAATTTATTTAAATCATATATTAAGGAACATAGCTATGCAAGTAAATAATCTGAATAAACATGAGGGAGATATATTTGGGGAACTATCCAAAGAGGTTAATAGACTTAAGATTCATGCTTTACAAGAACTTTCCAATTAATTAAGTTCTTCACAAGGATCCCTATAAATGATTATCTTTCCAAACTAAAGAATTAAAAGTTAAAGAGTGTAAGTAACATTACTTAAGCATAACCATATACTTCTCTAAACTACTACTTGTTAAAGTGATGAAATACAAGCTATTTCAGTACAGGGATTACCTCTCAATATTCCTGTTTCTTACTACAGCAGTTATACAAGAATTCTAATTATTTTCCCACTCTCTGTATCTCATTTAAAGTCATAAAGAACAGATTATACTTATAACTCACAAAAAAGTAAGAAACTTGAGGAAAAAAAGAAACATAGGTTATTATAGTGAACCAAAAGATAAGCTTCAATACCAGTTGATGGATACATTTCAGGAAATCATATTCCAACTGCTTGTGGTAAGATCTCTCATTGCATGGACAAAGATTTTCAATTTCCAACTTGCCATCAAATAAAGAAAATTCTAACTAAAGCTGTAGGAAATATTTACCTATATCCTTCAAAACACAATCTTGGTGACCTGAAAAAAAAAAAAAAAAAACTTTCCCCCATGTCAATTTGACATGGAAGGAGGGTTGCAATCCCAATGTCAAACATATCTTAAAAGAGACTTGCTTCCATTACCACCTCACTAATTCAAAGGTAAGTCAGGAAGGAAGGCAGCAAAATGGTTTACAAGATAGAATTGCTTGCTGTAAAGCCTGATAATTTGATTTGATCCATTTGGTATAAGGAGAGAACTGGATCCATCAAGTTTTCATCACACACACAAACACACACACACACACACACACACACACACACAC
>BDUI01010785.1:8353-25477 GCA_002335545.1 Apodemus speciosus
AAAAAAAAATACAAAGATTAGTTTCTATGAGTTTTAGACAGAAGCCATAGTGCACTGAATCCCAAGGGCATGCTTCTTCTGAGAGTGCATCCTATGTTCCTGCATTGTCTTATTTTTCTATTTGATTATAGGTGTTAAAAAATCTATATTTAACAGTGGGATATATAGAAGTAAGTAACTGACAAGATTTGGCTAGCAGGCTGAGATTTGCGGGATTTTGATCTAGAGGGTCTGTATGGTGTCCCTCACCCTCATCTGCCACCCCAATAATTGTGTCAGATGTGACACAGCATATGATAGGGGAGTGCCTGGATGCCTATCCCTACTGCTTCCTGACTCTTGACCACTGTTTCTTCACTGTCAGTGTATATCTTCTTAAGGGTTCATGTGTAATAACAGAATGGCAATGTTCTAAAKCCTGTTGCCAGCCTCACACTTCTCTGGGAGTATCTTCCAGGAGCTCAGTCAGCCAAAGATTATTACAKGCATCAACATATCAGCTTCCAGTTTTACTCCTTGGTTTCAGGATGTTTAAAGCCRTTTAAGATGGTAAAGTCAGTAGATAAGTGTGAAAAAGCAGAAGATGTGATATCTTAGGAATGAAAGTAGTAAATTCATCTGAGGGCATCGTGGAAGCGTCCTATAAAGGATGCCTTGATTCTACATGATAAAAATCRTTACTATAGACAGGAAAGAAGGAAAGGGACCTTGATGGTTCTTATAGAGGCTTATGCATGAGCAATGTCTCAGAGATAGAGAAGTAGGTGTTTACCTCTGGAGAGATAATATTCTAGTCTGACCAGGCATAGAGGACAAGGTGGTGTGTGGAAGATAGTTCTACAAAAGGGAATAAGGGTCTTTTTTCTCTTTTWAGGAGTCTGCCTTGCATTCTTGAGAAAGCTAAAAGCCCAAAAATGTTTAGGGAAGGAGAGCTCTTGCCAGTACATATACTAGTTCATGAAAAGATGCCTATAGAGAGTAAGAATGGCAAGCACAGGAAAGGTGAGACAGAGTAGACATTTGTAGGATGGCCTCTTTGGCACTTCATATACCTATAGACAGCACTCCATGGGGGCTATGTTACAAGTCGTCCTTTGTAAGTGTTCAGAGGGAACAGCAGTCTTGTTGGAAAGTACACAACAGGCAAGAGGAAGAAGTAACATCTCGGCTCCTGTCTTAACACTTAGACTCAAACCTTTATTGGTATGCAACACTGATTTTCAAAACTTTCAAGCAAGTATCTAGGAGCCACCAATCCCTAGGGAGAATAGAACTTACTTGTTTCCTCCTGAACCTCCAGGTGGACATGATTACTACTTTCACCAGGGGTCCAACTAGCATTGCCTACTTTTGCTGAGATAACCAGCATATGAAACTTCGGTCTTCTAGAAGGCCTCTGTGTTCTGTGTTCCAAGTAGCTGGCACAGGGTAAGGTGTCAGTCCTTCTGAATGAGTGGGCATGCTAATGACTGGGTTGGGATCTTCTAATGACTCCTGGAGTTCGTGCCTCTCTCAACTAGAAGCCAAAGCCAAAAGCAGCCCCCACAGTTTTCAGAAGAAGGCACACAAAGGGATGAAGGATGACACCCAGTTCCAGCATCAGAACCAAATTTACAGCAAATAGTGCCCATAAACAGCACAAGCTACTCGGTTAGGCTAATTTATGTTCACACCAGGGCCATTCTGGCCTCCAAAGCCCAGAGCTCTTTACAATTCCAAAATGATTAAAAGCATCACACAAACACATATTTTCCATTTTTATTAAAAGCACTAAAACGGCAGTGCTTTCTGCATGGCAATAGGGAGCTACTTCCTAACTCAGGGAGAAAAGTGTCCTCAGATGGCTAAGGCAGACTGCTAAACATCTTGCACTGTGCCTCCTTCATCTGTAAWACCCACTGTCTGCCCTACCMCCACCACAGAAACTTTGCCCCTGCAATATTTTCCTCTGCACGCAGTCCTTGGCAAAGACTGACTCATCTGACCTCAACTTCACACAGAACTTTACCTAAGTTCTTTAAGGACCTTGCTGTCCTTGTGTCTAAATTTAAAATCTGTGCTGTCCAAGCACTTGGCTYTGTATATACAGGTCTTCCTAGAATGGCATAGGCTACTTTCCAAACATGAACCCTCTTTGTCAGATAAGGTTGTTATGTTCCCAACATTCTGAAGAATTTTTTCATTTCTCCAAATCATTTTCTCTAGTGCATTTTCCCAGTTCTGCATCTTTCCTTCTATTATCCATGGAACAAATACCCATTCTTCTCATTTATGAACTAGTTAGAATTTTTCTCTTCTCTGAACTATTCCTGGACTATCTCAGACTATATCCATCATTACTATTTTCTGTATATATTCCATAAGCACATGTCATGTTGAGTTCTGTACAGTCATGGCTAGCATTTCTAGTGTTGGTTCTAAGCACCAAGCCTGGCTGAGTAAGTTTTTGGTGAATTTGTGCCAAGCAAATATATGGAACTCTTAACTTCCCAAAACTTGCCTCAATAGACACACCCCTGGAATGTGGGCTGGATTCCCCTCTAATCTGTTAAGATGGAGAATAGTCTGGAAAATGTTTGCTCCCACCAACNTTATTTCTCTCTAAATCAGCTTTAACTACAGTCTCCTCCTTGTCAGGTAAACAAACTATACCTCCATCATCTGCATTGCTCAGGCCAAAATGCTAGAAAGTATTTCTTTTTATTTTTCTTCATGTGCCGGTGTGGTATCTGTGTGAATGAGGGATTATGCATGTATGTGAAGGTACACACAYAAATGTKCATATGCATGTGCATGGAGGCCGGAAGCTGGTGTCCAGAATATTCTCCCACTACTCTCCATCTCACTCCCTGAGGCAGGTTCTCTTGGTTGAGCCGAGGGCTCACAGATATGTCTAGTCTAGCTAGCCAGCTTTCTCCTGGTATCCCTTGCTCTATGCACTGGAATGGCAGGCAGGTTGCCACACCTACCTGACAGTTACATGGTTGAGTAGGAATCAGAAATCTGGTCCTTACACTTACACAACAAAATTTTTACCCTCTAAACCCTAAAAGTTACTTTTGGTAATATTCTTTGATCTAAGATTCAGAGTGAATGTTCTATTAGATCAGATTAATTTATCTTCAGAATTTATTAAAACTCTGGTTACTTACCACCTTCACCACTCTAGTCTCTATGTCCAACATTATTTACYTGCTTTATCTATCATGATGGAATTCTTAATGTCTCTGTTTTAGCCATGGCCATATGCTGCCATCTTAAGATAATTTTCAGCACCACATTTAAAGGAATGGTAGACAAATGACTCAGAAATCTCAAGAACCTTAATGGCTCCCAATGTACTTTGAATGCTTGGGTTCCCCTAAATCACAGACTGAAATTCTAACCTCAAAGATGTTCCCATTAGGAACTGGGGCCTTTGGGGGGTGATTATATCATTAGGGCAGAGCTGTCATATTTGGAAGCATATCTATAAATGTGACCAAAAGATAGTTAGAAAGCTTTATCTACCATGAGAAGATAGGAGACAAGATGTCAATCAATGAAGGAAGCAGGCTATCATCACTTACAAAATCTACTGACTTCATCTTGGACTTCCTTAGCCTTCAGAACTGTGAACCAAACTAACTATTTATAGGCTTCTTGGCCCRCTGTATTCTGTTATACCTGCCCGAATACATAAAGATGGCTCTACTCTGAACAGGGAAAGTCAAAGCCCATATAATGTTTCTAAGAGCCTTGTGGTCTGCTGCACTATCCTCATATCCTACCAATCCTTACCATCTATGTCAGTTACACACTTCTGCTCCAGGAAAACATATATTCTGATTTATTCTCATGCCTTACATGAACTTACAGTTCTTCTTCCCTAGTAGCGCATTCTCCTTACTTCYGCCACAGTGATGCTTTCCTGGTAACCTTATTTAAAATTCCAGTTCACTCCTTTCCCTGCACCCCTGCTCATTTCCTACCCACACTCCTTCCTCCTCTTTTCTTTTCTTCTTTTTTTTATTGAATATATTCATTTACATTTTAAATGTTATACTCTTTCCTGGTTTCCTCCCATCACAGAAAACCCCCAATCCATCTTCCCTCACCCTGCCTCCAAGAAGATGCCCCTCCGCCCAATCCACTCCCACTCCTCTCCTCGCCCGATTTCCCCATGCTGGGGCATTGGCCCTTCCTCCTCATAGTTGCTTCTTTTCCTCCTAGCACTTCAGTGTAACCATTGCTCTGGGTGATACTGTTTGACCACATGCATTTCTTAACAGGCTTTTCTTTCATCTCGAGATGTCTCCTGGTTTAGATGTTAAATGAAATAATCATCGGTTGCCTTATATACCAGAATAAATGTCTCATTTGTTTTTCTTGGGAATGCATCCCTCCTGTAGACCGTGAGATCTCTGAGGTAATGTGTCTTATGTTTTTTGGTTTTTTTCTTCTTTATTCCTCAGCATAGGGAATAGTGTGCCTCACAGTGAGGATTCAATAATCACTTTCAGGAGAAGTGAATTAAATGCACTTCTATAGGCATAGAAGCAGGGCTGTCCCTGCTGGCTTTCTTCATGGAAGACTAGAATTTGGTCTGTTACTTAGGGTGATGTTTGTAACTCAGGCTAGGAGCCTAGTTTATTTCTAGACACTGTCAATGCCTCATATTCCAATGAAGAAGACTCAGAGAATCACACAGCTAAAGAGAAAAGTACATTTGTAAAGTTCATGCCATCAGGAATCTCAGAAATGTGATACATCACCCCCTGGGCTCATAGCAAGGAGGTTAAGGCTCACGACACTGAAGACATTTTTAAAATGTAAATATGTCTAACATCATTACACAGCCCTGCCCCCTCCAAGGCATAATGACTATGTTCAGTGTCAGAGAGAGGAAAACACACATTAGCCAGACGGCAGGTTTCGGACGCACGCCTGAGACATTATCTCTAATCATATACAGTCTATTTAATATCCTCTTTTTTGTGGGCTTCACAACTTATAATTATTGCTGGCAGGAATAAAGAAAAAAGGTGGGCAGGGAGGGAGGGGTGCAGATAGAAGGGGACTTTTTTTCCTGGTAGCAATAAACTGTGTGAGAAAGATAGGCCTGAGCTTATTGGAAAATATTAGAAACTATATTTGGATTAAAGCAAAGAAAAATAAATTGTCCCTAAGCTGTGAAAGCATATAAACTAAGGAAGATCTTAGGAGGCTTTCAGCTTGTCTGTCTCATTATACTGTGTGTTTCTAACACCAGAAGGAAGTTAATAGGAAATTATGAAGTATGCCATATTAGGAGCCCAGAACAACAATTTAATAAGTCCATATAGGACTTAGGAAGAACTGTGGGATAGTGAGTTGGATTCCTTTATTTTATAAAAGAAGGGAAAGACCTGCAGAACAAGGGCTCAAATCTAGACCTCCTAACTCAGACACAATATTACCTAACTCTTAGTGAAAGCCAGTGCAACAGGGGTTGTCTTGGGAGTATGAGTTCCCCTAACCTTGTAGAAKAACCACTAGAAAGTCTGAGAAAAATAAAAATAAAAATCCAAAAAATCTTTTAATGACCTTGACATTGTGATCCTGCCTAAAGATAATCGTTGGTTGTATTTCAGTATGAGTATATAGGCTGGAGGTGCTGGTGCATGTGTGCATGTGTGATAATGGGTAGACCCAGGACTACAGGGAGAATCAAGTTCATGCCTGTCTTCCTGCCCAGAATGTCTCACCCTGCACCATCAGTTCTTTCTTCAAGGTGAACAAGCAGCTCCATCTCCTCATACCAAGAACTCAGGTGGTAGAGAAGTGGTTAAACCTCCCAGATTTAGTTACACTAACTTGTCTCATCTTCCAGAACCCCTTTTACCACTAAAAATTTTTATGTGAGTCTCAGTATTCACACATGCAAAAGTTTTCCTTTTAGCTTTGCAGACAGTGTTGATTAAGTAATATATTGCTTTAAAGGGGACAAGTATAGACAAATAATTTATTGGAAACATTATACACAAAATCTTACACATTTCCCTTCATCTCCTGCTCCACTTAATAGCTAAACTTCTAGTTGTTGTTTTTCTAAGGCCTACTAAAATCAGAAGCTGCTGGAAAGCAGTGGTAGTCTCACGWTTTATGATGGCAAAGCTCCACTGAAGAGGCCATGAACATACTTAAGGAAAAAAGAATGGAGATAAGAATAAGAGGGGTGAGAGCTGCTGAAGCTCTGGTCTGGAGTCTACTCTGTGGCAGCATTCCAGATGAGTTTAGGGTGGTGGGCATATGGACTATGGTCTGGATGATTTGTTAAAGATTATGACCTGTTGAGTGCATGGAAGTAGGAGTGTAAGGAAAAGCGCAACAATGGTTGGGTTACTACAAACAACTTATCTTGACACGTTCATCAAGAGGGCAGTCATCAGAGAGGGCAATCTAATGGCTGGTAATACTTTGAAACCATGTGGAATTGCTGAGATCTTTTGCAAAACAGAGGCTCAGRAGATACAGTAAAGACAGTGACTCATTTTACTGAGTTGTCTAGTAGAGTGGGAACAATTTTCTGTTAAAATGGGGAATTTGGTGGCTGGAAGAAAGTATTTTCTAGTGTAGGCACTGCAAATATCACTTAGGCTCAGTTAGGTTTGAGCCTTTTCCTGCCTATGGTGCCCACAGAACAATTAAGTAGCAGAAGTAGGCATTTAGTTAGTACTATCAAACCCACAGCCTTAAATTTGTATCACTAAATCACAACATCTTAAAAAATGACCAAAGGAATTAATAGCTTATGATCTAATGCAGAAGGAACAAAAACGAAAATTATAGTTGTTTCCTAGGGCAGTCAAAACTAGTTATTAAATAGGTGACTTAACAACAGAAAAGCATTTATTTCAGCGTTCTTGGAATTTGGACATCTGAAATCAAGGTGTCAACAAGGTCATACTCCCTTCGAAGGTTCTAGAAAAAAGTCTACCTGCCTATTTTAGTTTTTAGGTTTTATTACAGTCTTCTGAGTTTCTTAGTTTGTAGAAGCATTAACCCCTATCCACCCCATTTCTGTATTAGGTTCTTAGTAGGTGTCTATGTGTCCTGTGTGTTTTCATGGCCTTCTTATAAGGGACAGCAATTGTTGAATTGAGGTCTATCCTAGCTCAGTTTGATTACATCTTAGCTTAATTGACAAATACCTTGCAAAAACAGTGTTTGTTAACAAAGGTCCCAGAGCTAGGACTTCTCCATGTTACCTTCAAGGGTAGACTTCAACCTACAATGTACACCTTTAAAATAAACAGTGTGTGCACGCGCGCACGCACGCACACACACACACACACACACACATCAAAAGATAAAGCTTTCTGGGTTTTTCTTGTCATCTAGAATTGCCACTAAACATTTATGAGAACAACACTAGGACAAACAAAGCCTAAACTTAATGAGCATATATTTCCTCTGGAGCTGGAGCTTCTCAGCTGACTGTAGACCTGACTGTTTCACTGGGTAGCTTGGACTCAGGAAAGAGTCACAGGAAGTAACGGGGAAGAATATGTTAACCTAATGTGTGTAGTGAACACTGTTGTAGACAGAATCATTGTGCTCCTTCCCATTCAGAAAACCTATCCCACAATGTGAAGGCATTGGAATCAGGAACCTTGGGGAAGTAGGATGGGTGTTCTTAAGAAAAAGGCCCCATGGAGTTGACCACCTTTCTTCCCATTCTATTAGCACAAAATGGGAAACAAAGGTCAGTAACCCAGAGTAGTATGCTCTCCAGAATTCAACTATCCAGGCACTGTGAACTGAGATTCATATACTTAGAACAGTATTAAGTAAGTGTCTGCTGTTTATTAGCTGCCCAGTCTATGATATTGTTATAGCAACCCCAAGTGCCTAAGATATCCCCCCACAATGTATGAAAATTTAGGATCAAGAAGGGAAGAAATATGTCCAAAATTTCACAGTGTGACACTCATGAGAAAACCTTAGACATTAACCAAGATTCAGAAGCTGTTCTGAGAAATACTTGAGGAGCTTTAAAACATTTTAGTTGATTCCAAAATGTGAAAACCAATTTGACCCAGTAATTCTACTGTTAGGAAATTAGCCTAATGAAGTGGTTAAGATTTAGCTACAAGAACATTCATCAAAGCATTACTATCAATGACAGTATTAGTGGTTACCACAAACTGAACATTTTACTTTATATCAGACACTGTACTAGGTCTTTTCATTTTTCTCAATCAATCTTCAAAACAAGCCGTATTTCTTTTAAGGTAAAATCCTGGATACTTGGAAGAATTAATTAATTTTCCCAAGAACACCCAGCTAAGGTTGAATAAGTTTTGTTGGAATTCACATCTATTTGATTCCAAGGGTAGTTCTTATGCTGTCCTGTGTTACCATAAATGATGCTTCAGTATCCTATATGGAAACCTAATGCATAAGAATCATCTGAATGTATCAGGTAGATTAATGGAACAAAATAAAAAAAACCATCACACTGTGTTATAGATGAATACTACATTATAACAATCTATTAAAATAGATTGGTTACAAAGTGTCACTTATTTTGTGATTATGAGGTAAGTGACTAGTTAGAGTAGACAGATAAATAAATATGAAAATATTAACATTATTTCTGGAGAGTAGATTATGAGAACATTTTACATTTGATTTTCTGTATCTATAAAATTTCTGAAACAAATGGTAAGAAAAGGATTTATTTTATTAATAAAGAGATTTCTAGTATAAAAGAAAAGATTTGCTAAAAGGAAAAATGTTAAGATAGCATCTTTAATAGGACTTGTGCTTTAGCAATTTGGTCTTTCCTCTCCAAACCATACACCTACACAGAACTTGGAAGTTGGTAGCATCTCATTGGCTACAAGAGTTAATTTCCTCTGATGCAGCAGGGTTACCTGGACTGCTGAGATTGCACTGTTACTTAGGTATCGAAGGATTTTAGGGCACCCTGTCTCTGCGCTGTGGCTAGAGGAATCTAATAATACCCTACCATTTCTTTTTCTTCTTCCTTTCCTGAAAATGCAGCAGGTAATGCTTCTGATTGAATTCCATCCTGATTTCATTAAATATTCATAAAGGCCAATTAGATGAGGAGAGACAGAGGCCATGAGGCAACTCCTTCCATCATCCTGTCAGAGGCCAGCTAGCTGACTGTTAGACATGGACCAACCAGTGGTCAATACGGCCATGACCTTTCTGCACTCTTCTCAAGGGTCACTTCTCACTATCCCAGCAAGGGAGATGCGACCAGCAGGGGATGAGCAGTAGGGGCCAGGAGAAGAGAGGCAGCTCATAATTCTGACAGAAAGGTGCTTAGTGTGTAGAATGCAAAATGCAAATGCTGGGAAGCCAATCACTGCTAGAATGAAAATCTCTCCCTAATGAGTGATGACGATGGGAAAGAGCTGATTGCACTGAAGAAAAACTGTTTAAAATTCATAATCAATCAAGCAAGTTGATTTTAACCTTTTATAACTAAGCCATCTGGTTCAGTTCACTATGAAGAGTTCATGTCTTCCTCCCCCACTGCTCCTTACCCCCAAGACACTCAAAAAGTAGGTACCCATGGAGACTCCATGCAAGTTGGGCAAATTAGGAAGAGAAGTGGGGGAGACCTCAGAGAATTCACCTGTCTTAAGCTGGTAGGCTGATGAGAGTCAGGAGAGGACAAGGGACCTAAGAGCAAAGGGGGTGAGCAGCAATGCAACCCAATTGTCTGTTAGCAAACCACTAAGGAAACTAATGAAAGAGTGGGCACTAGACACCCAGAGCTCTAGTCCTGGGACCATGTGTTGGCTATCTCAAGTTATGAAATACTAGAACAAAGAATTTATGCTACTTTAGGATGGAGATCACATATTCAAAGCCACCAATAATCATGATGTTACTGCTGTCATCTTTACCTGGCACAGTTCTTACGAGAGTCAAATAACAAAAAGATACAAAAGTGTTTTCAAAACAGTGAAGCACCCTTTACTACCATTCAGTTCTTTCCATTTCTGGCCCCACAGGTTCTCCCATCCAAATTACTTCACACAGGGGTACCAGCAAGATCTTTTCAAAACCTTGGTGTGACCTTGTCTCTTCCCTATTTAATCTTTTACACACTGTCCTTGAGATGGAGACTAGTTCCAAGTCTGGTATGTAAGAGATATCTCAATGGAGAATTATGAGAAAGTTACTTCTCTGAGCTTGTTTGCTCATTCATAAAATGAGAAAACATGTACAAGAGAAGGCTGCTGTGACTACCAGACTTCACACCCTCAATGCAATGAACACATTTTCTGGCATACTACATTTGCTCTAATAGTTTATAGTATTATGATAATAAGTTTTACAACAGTCTTGGAAGATAGGTAGAAAATGAATGTGTGTATGTGTGTGTGTGTGTGTGTGTGTGTGTGTGTGTGTGTATGCACACGATCATGCACATGTGTTGTTACAGATATACTTGTTATTGTGTGAGTGTGTATGGAGGCTAGCCCTTCATAGAGGTCTCTTTCCTAACCACTCTCCATCTTTTTGTATTTTGAGACAGGATTGGTCACTCAAACTTGAAGCTCACTGATTTGCTAGGCCAACTGGCCAATGAACTTCAGGAGTCTGCCTGTGTTTGCTGCACCACCACTACTGTCTTTTGGGGATCCAAATTCAGGTCCTCATGCTTACACAGCAAACAACTCATGAGGCTGAACCATCTTCCCCAGCCTACAAGAAGGAGTGAGGCAGGAAAAGTCCAGAGAGCTAAAGTCTTTGCTTATGCAAAGGGCCTAGCTAGATTACTTGGGCTTTTGGTTTCTGGGGGCCTTGGAAAGGAAGAGAGAGAAGTAGGGGAAGGAGAGGGAGATGAGAGGCAGAGGGAGGAAGAATAAACATGGGAACTTCAGACTGCTGGCAGCCATGGTTCTTTTTGGCCTAGTTCAGAACTTAAAGAATTTAGATTTATTCTCCAATATGATTATAGGGTTGTATGCCATCATATTGGCCCATCTACCTTCTTTGGCCTCATTTCAAACTAGTGGGAAATGAAATGAAACAAAAGGAGCTTTTGGTTATACAAAAAGAGTTGCTCGAATAAATGTGGGAAGACAAAATTTCCAAACAATATGCTCCTTTTCCCCCTTTCTGCTCAGCTTCTCCCCTGGATCTATTTCAAGACAATGAATGGAAACCGAATGGAAATGCTGAACTGTTGCAAACAAATGTGTTATTTAAAGACAATTTCCTGAAGACATCACCCTATAAAGGTGGCCAGAGGCAGAGTCAAGAAACCTACATTTGGTTCTACTTGCCATAACTGTGTCTTTTCTAAGACCTGATTTAAGTCACTGGCTCACCTTGTTATGAACAAAAGTATGAACATTCAAAACATTCTGCTTTATTAGCTTGATCTTTTGACAGCATTTATCAAGCACTTACTGCATAGAGATATTTTGCTAAAGTACAAGAATATAAAACAGATTCCGTCACCATATAACATTTAGATTCCACTGGGTGAAATACATTTTAAAAATAACCCAATATTCACACATATGATTTGATACTTTAGTAAGCTTCATTAACTTTGGAACCTAGGTCAGATTCACTAGGGGCAACTGATGTAGCTGGAGGGCAGGGTGGCTCTAAAAAACCATCTATGAGAAGTCATTGGTGCTGAGAAGAATGTGGAATTAAGATGGCAGAAGACAAGTCAGTAGAGAAGGGCTGGTGTGGATGGAACAGCTCTGGGGTCAGAGGACACATGGAAGCCAAGGAGACCAGAGGGTCTGCAGGAGAGAGACAGGTCTGAGAAAGAAGATGCTGGGAAGGTGTGAAGGGACTGAACTCCACAGAACATTCAGATCATTTAGCATAGTCTGGGAAGCAAGTTATGCTAGGTATGAGGCAAGTTTTAAAGTAAGATAGATGTGTAAAGATTTATATTTAAAAAAAAACTTAAAATTTAGTAGGTTTTTTTATTGAATAAAGGCATACTAATTCTGGAATTCATATGAAAATGCAAAAACATGTAGACTACCCAAAATAACTTTGAAGAACACAGTTGAAGTACTGATATTACCTGATTTCAGGAATTATTATAAACCAGCAGTAATCAANCATGTACAAGAGAAGGCTGCTGTGACTACCAGACTTCACACCCTCAATGCAATGAACACATTTTCTGGCATACTACATTTGCTCTAATAGTTTATAGTATTATGATAATAAGTTTTACAACAGTCTTGGAAGATAGGTAGAAAATGAATGTGTGTATGTGTGTGTGTGTGTGTGTGTGTGTGTGTGTGTGTGTATGCACACGATCATGCACATGTGTTGTTACAGATATACTTGTTATTGTGTGAGTGTGTATGGAGGCTAGCCCTTCATAGAGGTCTCTTTCCTAACCACTCTCCATCTTTTTGTATTTTGAGACAGGATTGGTCACTCAAACTTGAAGCTCACTGATTTGCTAGGCCAACTGGCCAATGAACTTCAGGAGTCTGCCTGTGTTTGCTGCACCACCACTACTGTCTTTTGGGGATCCAAATTCAGGTCCTCATGCTTACACAGCAAACAACTCATGAGGCTGAACCATCTTCCCCAGCCTACAAGAAGGAGTGAGGCAGGAAAAGTCCAGAGAGCTAAAGTCTTTGCTTATGCAAAGGGCCTAGCTAGATTACTTGGGCTTTTGGTTTCTGGGGGCCTTGGAAAGGAAGAGAGAGAAGTAGGGGAAGGAGAGGGAGATGAGAGGCAGAGGGAGGAAGAATAAACATGGGAACTTCAGACTGCTGGCAGCCATGGTTCTTTTTGGCCTAGTTCAGAACTTAAAGAATTTAGATTTATTCTCCAATATGATTATAGGGTTGTATGCCATCATATTGGCCCATCTACCTTCTTTGGCCTCATTTCAAACTAGTGGGAAATGAAATGAAACAAAAGGAGCTTTTGGTTATACAAAAAGAGTTGCTCGAATAAATGTGGGAAGACAAAATTTCCAAACAATATGCTCCTTTTCCCCCTTTCTGCTCAGCTTCTCCCCTGGATCTATTTCAAGACAATGAATGGAAACCGAATGGAAATGCTGAACTGTTGCAAACAAATGTGTTATTTAAAGACAATTTCCTGAAGACATCACCCTATAAAGGTGGCCAGAGGCAGAGTCAAGAAACCTACATTTGGTTCTACTTGCCATAACTGTGTCTTTTCTAAGACCTGATTTAAGTCACTGGCTCACCTTGTTATGAACAAAAGTATGAACATTCAAAACATTCTGCTTTATTAGCTTGATCTTTTGACAGCATTTATCAAGCACTTACTGCATAGAGATATTTTGCTAAAGTACAAGAATATAAAACAGATTCCGTCACCATATAACATTTAGATTCCACTGGGTGAAATACATTTTAAAAATAACCCAATATTCACACATATGATTTGATACTTTAGTAAGCTTCATTAACTTTGGAACCTAGGTCAGATTCACTAGGGGCAACTGATGTAGCTGGAGGGCAGGGTGGCTCTAAAAAACCATCTATGAGAAGTCATTGGTGCTGAGAAGAATGTGGAATTAAGATGGCAGAAGACAAGTCAGTAGAGAAGGGCTGGTGTGGATGGAACAGCTCTGGGGTCAGAGGACACATGGAAGCCAAGGAGACCAGAGGGTCTGCAGGAGAGAGACAGGTCTGAGAAAGAAGATGCTGGGAAGGTGTGAAGGGACTGAACTCCACAGAACATTCAGATCATTTAGCATAGTCTGGGAAGCAAGTTATGCTAGGTATGAGGCAAGTTTTAAAGTAAGATAGATGTGTAAAGATTTATATTTAAAAAAAAACTTAAAATTTAGTAGGTTTTTTTATTGAATAAAGGCATACTAATTCTGGAATTCATATGAAAATGCAAAAACATGTAGACTACCCAAAATAACTTTGAAGAACACAGTTGAAGTACTGATATTACCTGATTTCAGGAATTATTATAAACCAGCAGTAATCAAKACAGTTTGGTTTTGTAATAATGAGACCCACGGGCAGAATAGAGTCTAGAAATAGACCAATACATGTATAGACAGGTAATTTTCAATGAAGATATGAAGGAGTTCACTGTCAATGCAAGGCTTTTCATTGAACTGAATCTAGGATGCTGGTTATCTACATGGGGTTAAAAAATAATTTTGAACCATACCCCACACCATATAAAAAATGAGTTCAAAGTGGTTTATACAAATTATGCTCTCTAAAATCTTGAAGAAAACATAGAAAATCCTTCTAACATTTGATTAGGAAACATTTTCCAGCTACAACAGCAAAATAATTTTTCATAAGAGACTGGCAAACTAGACTGAACCGACATTTAATTTTGTGTATGGGTGTTTTGTTTGCATGTATGTTTCTCAACATTTATATGCCAGGTTCCAGAAGAGTTACAGAGAGTTGTAAATCACATTCACTGGTGCTTTGAATTGAACCTGGAAGAGCAGCAAGTGCTTTAAATGGCTGAGCCATCTCTTCAGCTCCTTAATTGACATTTTAAAAATTTCACATTAAAGGAGTTCTTACAAAATTAAAATACCAAACCAGAGACTGGGATAAAATGCTCATTAATAATATATTTGATGAAGAGCTTAGGTCTTAACTGAAAATAAAGAACATTAAAAACTTGTAAGTTAAATATTCCTTACCCACAATGCTTATGAGTAAAAGTATCAAGTGTTTAAAAAGTTGCAGATTTTGTGAGAGACTTTGGACCATTCAGCATTTAGTATATTTTTACTAAACCACACCCCTCAAGGCTCATCAATCTAAGGAGAAGTAAAGTTGGAAAGACTGAGATCTAGAGCAGATGGATGACTCTCAGGAAATAGTGTCTCTCAGACACAACAGGGTTGAAGCACATTATAAACTTACAGAGGCTATCACAGCACATACAAGACCTGCATAAGTTCAAACCAGACAAAATTCCAGTATGGATAAGGGGAAGGGGACATAAGTTCCACCCCTAACAAAGAAGCATTTTACAATTGATACCTTCTGGTTCAGGGAAAACAATTTTTCTACAATGAAGTGACACTAAGTATATTGACCAGGAGCCGTTGGCCAACATAAAATGGATTCTATGTTTTTATGTGTTGCTTGTTCTCTAGTTTGTGGAGCTGTTTGGGAAGGATCAGGAGGTGTATCTATAGCCTTGGTGGAGGAGGCATATCACTAGGGTGTGCTCTGAAGTTTCAAAAGCCCACGTGATTACTTGTTAGCGCTCTGTGCCTCGTGCTCATGGATCAGGATGCGAGCTCTCAGTTACTGCTCTACTGTCGTGACTGCTTGCCTGTTGCCATGTTCCATGGCCATGGACTCACTTTTTGAAACTATAAACTCAAAATAAACACTTTAATATTTAAGTTTCCTTGATTTCATAAGGTAATAAAAAAGTAGCTAAGAAAACTAGTCATTAATGATATGCAAATTGATATCAAAATGTAATATCTTAGGATGACTAAGATTAAAACTGCTTATATCAAGTGTTAGTGAAAAGTGGAATGCTAAATTCTCATTGGCTGCTCCTGAGAATGATACATAGAGGAGTTAAAACTTCAGCATGTTCTTTTTAATAAAATTAAACATAAATGTATTATTTTACTCAGCCAGGTCATTCTTCAGTATTTCTCCAAGAGAAATAAAAGCACATGTCCTTGAAAAAAGTTGCAATTGGATTCCAAATACCCTTATTTGTACTAATCAAAAACCTAGGAACAATTCAACTATTTATCAATAGGATAACTCACACTGTATTATAGTTATACAATAGAGTACTATTCATAATAYAAAGGAATAAAATTGATATACATTGCAATTTGGTTGAATTTCAAAATAATCATTCTTAGTGTAAGAAAGCTGACCATAAAGTACAAGAACTATGCAAATGGAGATAGTTGAAATGGGAGACACAGTTTAGAATTGATAAGTAGAAATCCAGGGGACAGTTGGAGATTGTTTGGAAAGACCAAGAGGGTAGATCTGGTGAAAAGTAAAACTCAGTAGTTTAGAAAGAAAGGACTGGGGAAGAAGGGAATAGAGAAGAGTGAAATGATGGTGAATGAAGGTCTAAGGGTAATAATGTCTACAAGTTTGGACTGACTAGTCCACCCTAGTCAATGATGTCACAGCTAGTTCTCCAAATCCTCAAGTTTAATCAACAAAACACTGAAAATATTAGAAAAGGAGTCTGTACAGAATTCATGGAGACTTCTTCCTTGAAAACTTCCCCTAAGCAATACACTAAAGCAACTATTTATATAGTACTTATGTTATAGTCATTGGATGTACATGTTATATGCAAATAACACATTTTATATAAGGCACTTGAGAACCCTAAGACTTTGGAATCTGAGATCTGATACAAAGGAACAATTTTATTCTATGCTCATGGAATGCAACAGAACAGTTCTTTCTGTATCTTTCATCTCTATTTCCTACTCCTGATTTCATCACCACTTCCTAGCTCAGACTTAATGCCTCTCTCCTACATTTGTATAATGGCTTCTTCTCTACTTCTCTCCCATTCAGATTTAGCTTATGGCTTTGGTATTTCACACTAGAGAACAATGCTGTGTTCAAGTCTGACAGTTTTGTTTTCCTGTTACATTCTTTCCCATGAGTCTCTTTCACTCTCAGGATGAAGTCAATTTTCTTAGCATGAAATTTTTGAAGTCTTTAATGTCTTGGCTCCTCCTTTTTTATAGTCATGTAGCTCTCCACTTCAGTACCTTGGTCACATATACTGAACTGCTTGTAGCTTCCTTGAACACTTTTCTCCTCTATTCCTGTGTTTAAGTTGATCRAATGCCTTCGGCTCACTTCCAGAAGCATGTGTTTTCCAAGACTGTGTTTTTTTAATCTCCAAAATGCTCTTTCAGCCTTCTGTGCATCTATCAGAGCTATTTACTTGCTGAATTTGTCTGAATCTCCAATACCTGGCCTCCACTCATCCATTAAATAGTTCCATCAAATACTCACAGGCTTCAGACACCACATGATGGCTCTAGTGTGTCAGCACTAGTTCTTTTGCTCAGCAGTTGTCCCTACTGTGGAGGGATGTTTTGGATATCTGCTTTTCATGCCTATCCTACTATATAGTTATTTTGTT